>JAHZNE010007672.1:0-12452 GCA_027744055.1 Callyntrura sp. NNG-2020 | reverse complement strand
TAGTTCAGTTACTGTTTTTCAGTTTTAGTTCAGTTACTGTTTTTCAGTTTTAGTTCAGTTACTGTTTTTCAGTTTTAGTTCAGTTACTGTTTTTCAGTTTCAGTTCAGTTTGCATTTTGGATTTTCAGTTTTTTACAAAGTGATTGACGCTTTATTTATTATGATTACCCACAACATTCCCAAACTTTTTATAGATAAAGTTGTTCCTGTTTAAAAAATGCATTGGGTGAAGTAAAAAAAGTATTTTATTGAAGCTATTTCGTGATAAAACTGTAGGTTAAACGTCACAAATGCATGATGTGAGATGTATCTGGCTGTTTTATTGACAGTAGAAGTAGAACTAAAAAGTTAATGTTTTATAAATTTTCATAGAACTGTCGGTTCGTAGCTCTTGATACCAAGGTAGGCAAAATCTGTTGTATAAAATCAGTAAAGTTTGTTTTCCATACCATTTTCCGTGTCCATGCCAACTTTCGTGTTGGCATGAGGTGGGGCCCTTGATATAATGAGCTTTTTCTTAGCATGTAAATTTCACTTAAATTGACATATTTAAAAACAACTTTTTTTCTAATAGGCAGCCATATCTGCGTACATCAAATGCAACGTATACTTCAAAATTATTACTTAGCGCTGTAAAGGACTAATTATTCAAAAATCGTTAAAACTAAAACTGACCCTACTGGCGCACAAAGGACCGATTTTAATTTTTTCAAGCGTGTTTGGGGACACTAGTGTGTCATACACAAATGTACATATCGCTTTGGCTGAAATGCGGTTTCAGGTTGAAATCCTGATCCTCATTTTAATCCTTTAATTTAGAGGATCTAATTTAGAGGATCAATTTAGAAGATCCAAATGAGAATCAAAGCTATCCTCATTTTTGAGTCTCAATTCTTATATTCCTGTATACCATTTTTATACTCATTTTTATCCTCGAAATTTGTTCCTCATTTTTATCCTCATTTTGATCCTCACGGAGTTATCTTGATAAAAATATCAAAAGCCCCACTTACTGCATGCCGTTTTAATCTGTTTATTTCAAACATTTATATTTACTACTGATGAGCATGCCTGTGCACCTGCTTCTTTTGAGAATTATTACATCTACGCATTAAATTCAAAATTCTAATTTGTTTTATATCTTTACAGTAAAACTTTTAAATTAAGTAATAAATGGAAAGATCTGAATTGGAATATACTTTTACTGATATTTGAATTTAAGCAGTTCGTAATAAATATAGTGTTAATGGATTATGGTAAGTATCCCCCAAGTAATGAAGGAAAATAGAGAATTCCCCCACGCCTTTGTTGTTCTCTATCTGTCTCTCTCCTTTGGCTTGGCTTTCTAGTGCACAGGTATGCTTGTCAGTCTTTCTTTTTAACTTTCTCTCACCTCTTTCTCTCACCTCTCTCTTTCTCTCACCTCTCTCTCTTTCTGCCATTACTAATCCCTTGTTTCTCGTAGTAATACACTAACAAAATAATAAACCTGAATAAATCTCGTAAAATGGAGAAGTTGAGTAGTTAAGTTTTCCAAGGTCAGTGTCAATAACGCTGATCACTGAAGTTGAAGCTACCTGCAATTTTTTCTCCACTTTCAATGGCTCCTCCTTTTGTTTACATTTATTTTCAGGAGAAGGATCCTGGCGTCAATGGACATATCAGATTCGTATTATGGACCACAACGTTTCTAGAGAAAATGTCAGCGACCATGATTTTGTGATGCAAAATTTACGCCCCTCTACATTTTACACCTTCCAAGTTGCTGCTGCGTCTTTTGCAGGAAGAGGTCCTTGGTCTCCCCCTCTTCGTGGGAAGAGTTTGCGAGAGACCCCATACAATATTACTTTTTTATGGGGTTCCCAGTCTGGCCTTTACACGACTAACACTCTAGGGGAAAACGTGGAAATGCTGGCTGCGCCAAATGTTTGGTTAGGAAACAATTACACGGCGAACTTTCAAATTCCAAATCCTGACAAAATCATTTCTCATGGGTCTCCTCCAAATACCGGATCGCAAGGCCAGGCATCTGGAATAAGCTATCTGTCCGGTTTTGGTGTTTCTAATATATACATGTCGTCTCTTACTTGGTTTGACTCTTTAGTATTTTTTGCCTTGAGCAATGGTTCAGTATTTTATTATGACACGATGAACGGACTCCGTGATGTAAATAATCGATTACCAAATGCAAAAAGAAACGAGATTACTAGACTGGCGGGGATTCATAATGCTAAGTCTATCGCATTTGACTATATTGGGCAAAAATTGTATTGGTCTAATCCGAAGCAACAGACCATTCTCCGATGCTCTTTCATTCAAGGTTCCGTGGGTCTGAGAAACAACCTGGCAATCAACGTGGAAACTGTTAATCCTTGCTCAGTGCGTGAAAAGGCGGAGCGGCTTCAGGTGGTTACCATGGCTCGAGAAATATGTGTAGATAGCTACAAAGGTATGTTGCTATGGACCACGGGACACTCCTTGGAGGTTTCGCGACTTAATGGCTACTCGCAAAGGACACTGTATCAAACGGGTCTATTTTCAGGAATTCACATTATGGGAATTACCCTGGACACAGATCAGTCTCGAATTTATTGGATCACTCGGTCCAGTTTCGGATCCACATTACAAAGACTAGACTATAACATCAGAAGTGCTCAAATGCCAATGATCATTGCTAACTACGATGATACTTCAATTACCGGTCCCATTCGCTACTTTAATGATAGACTGATTTGGTTGCAAGGGCCATCTGAAGCTGTAATTACAGATTTGTATGGTCAAGGCAAGTCGTCGTTAACAATCAATACAATCAGCAACATTACAAATTTACATGTACGAGATCAGTCTTCTCAGAGGTACCCAGGGGGTCTGTCGAAAAATAAAATTCAGGTTTATCCAGATCCTATTCGAAACTGGACGTTAGCCGTCGAAGGAAAATGGGACAACTTTACAATTACTTGGGCACCTGTGAACAACACTAACTATGGGAAAATTTTGTACGAGGTTATTGTGAATAATGCGATATCCAAGATTACAACTAGCCCCAATATGACAATTGAAAACAACACTCTGTTCAGACCTTACACTGACTTAGAAATAACTGTTACCTCCTTGACTTTTTGGGCCTCCAGCAAAACCGTGAGCGCGAAATTAAAAACTCCCTCTTGGCGCCCCTCAGAACCTCTGAATCCCCGAGTATTTGTTCAGAAATTAGCGTATCCCTACTTGTCTTCCAAGGGGGCAAACAAAATTTTAACACGAAGATCCTCGTCTTCTATTACTTTGGAACTTCGATGGGATGTTCCAAAACATCGAAATGGACTTATTCTGGGCTACATAATTCATTGTTGGGAAGGTGCGATGGACAAATTTGATTGCAACTGTGAGGTTGATCCTACAAATATGCAACAACATCCCAGTTGTGAAATCCAACGTTTGGCCTCGTCATCTCAATATTACTTTGCCATCCAGGCATACACAGACAGCGGAGCAGGGAATTTGTCAACTAGAGTTTTTGCCGACACTAGCTTCAATACACCGGTTCCGAATCTTCTGGTAGTTACTGCCGACAAGCTGCAGATTCTAGACGTTGATCGCAACCATATCACGTCCATGTCACTGAGGTATCTCAACCCAACGACAGCAATTCACTTTGCTAAAGAGAATGTCGTTTTTTGGTTTAACGAAGGTCAGGACTTGATGTGGTCCAAGATAGGAACTGTCAGTAACAAAACCCGAATTAAGTCTCTTGCATCAGAAGGACTAGATGCTAGTAGCTTGGTCATAGACTGGATTGGGAGGAAATTGTTTTGGGCCTACGAAGAAACCTCTATTCCCTCGCATGTACCAATTTCGCGTTCGACGTCTGAAAGTTTGGAGCATGAAGAAAAATATGGCATCATGAGCTTTGATTTAGTACCAGGTTGGGGAATTCCTCAGGAACCAAAAATAGTCGTCCATTCTAAAACACCCATTCGTTCTGTGGCAGTAAACCCATTAAAAAAAAGTCTATACTGGACAACGGCCAGGAGAAGTGGGATTACAACGTTGTTTGTTTCTGAGATAGAGGGTACTTCACCGCGTCCATTTCTGTCAAAAGATACCGTCACCTGTAACTGCAGTTCCCTCGGCTCAACTGGAAATTCCATAGCGTATGATCCACATGGCCTGGGAACTACGAGCTTCCCTTCCGGAATCCTCTTCATGGACAAGCAACGTATCTGGTTGAGTGACGACAATGGTTGTAATTGTGTACTTCTTTCCAATCTGAACACACTACTGTCATTTCAGACCTCTCCCAATCGAATAGCTGCTGATAACAATCGCATTTACTGGGCAGAAGGCTCTCTTTTTGGGTCCGAAAAAATGGGAAATGGAGGCCCCACTGAATTACAGCCAGTTAGAGCTGGGGTGCTCGAAGTATCTGTATTTGGACCTATTTCTCAACCATATCCCGAATTAAATTGCTTACTTCCTCGGAAGTTGGAACCCACCAAACCAATCCTTTTTAACCACTCCTCACACTCACTTCATTTGCAACTACCGAAACCAGAAACAGTGAATTGTTCCCTTGGCGAAGTGTCTCTTCCTACTCCACGATATAACGTGTATTATGGGACTATTGATGAGAATGGAATATCAGAGTGTACTCCAACATCATCATCTTTCTGCAAAGTAGTGACTACATTGGAGAATATGCTTCATATTACTGACCTTCATCCATACACAACTTACACTGTTTTTGTAACTGTAACGAACTACTACGCCGAGCAAGAAGGGGAAAATCCCCTGGGCTGTTCACCAATCATGCTACGAACAGCACCTGGAGCTCCCATGCCACCCACTTTACTACGTGTTGAACCTCTCACCCCTATGTCCATTAGGGTGGTATGGCGAAAACCGGAGAAATTGAACGGTGAAAAGGTTTGGTATGAAGTTCACTGGCAAACAACAGACGCTTCTCCGAAGCACAACCAAAAATGGGCCGAAGCGGAAACGCGGAGCAATAATCGCACAGAGTATCACCTAGACTTGATAGATTTGCTTCCGGAGAGCAACTACACTATTTGGGTCATGGCATATTCTGAAAAGGGCGACGCGTTTAGTGAAAGCGACCGAATATTTGTGAGCACATTTCCACATCCATATAACATTACGTTAATCAAAGCATCTCCACACAATATGACCGTTACTTGGTTGTCACCGAATGACACAAGCATTTTGCGCCATCAAATCATGTACAGAGATGGTTGGTCTGCACACTGGAACCTCACGGATCTGGTGAATTTCACAATCCCAAATGTAATCTATAAACTGAACATTACCAACCTAAAACCCAAAAGTGTGTACGGGTTTCGTATCAAAACATGGTACATTGGCAATCCATTGCTGGAATTTGATTGGCCCATCGATGGTCAGTTTGATTTTGAAACGCTGGCAGATAAACCGGGTATTCCGGGTAAACCCATTGCTCGAGGTATTGGGCGGTCTTTGTATGAAATAACTTGGGAGAAAGCAGCAGAAAATGGAGCAGAAATACAATCCTACAGCTTAGAGTGCAAGGTGGAAATCGACCAATCAATGAGCAATGCTAACAATGGAGTTCCCACTGAACTTGGACAGAATCAGAGTATGATTGTAGACTATGTTTTCATGAACAATACAGAATATTCTGGTGATGGCAGTGCAACTTCCACTGCCAAGCAAAAACAATTTCATAGGCAGAGAAGAGATACAACTAGAGACGTTGTCGAGGGCACTTCAGCAGCAGAAAAACTCATTTCGTCAGAAGGAGCCGACGGAAACCAAAGGCGTTGGACAGGAATGTATACACAGTGGTTTGAAGTGTACAACGACTCAGGTATTGCCTGTAATACAAATTATTTGCCAATGAGCAATGAGATCGAAATATTGATTGGTTGATTATCGGTAATGTCTAAACAGAACCAAGATGGCTGGTCGAAGGTTTGGATATCGACAAACAGTACAGCTTTCGTGTACGGGCTTACAACGTGTATGGCTGGAGTGAATATAGCCAAGAGACAATTTCTGTGTCCCTTGCTTCACTAACATTAGTCGCCGAGCCTCAAGGGTTTGTCATCATTCTCGGTTCAATATTTCTCGCATGTATAACCCTTGGAAGTTGCGCTTTCCTCACACTCTTTTGTAAGAAAACTTTTGACAGATTGCTAGTAATATTTGTTACGGAGGAACGTTAATTTGGTACTTTAATGTTTGGATATAAATGTTTTATTTGCAATGGCAATGACTGTTCTTCATGATTTAGTGTATCGAGGCAGACTAAAAGAAAAGCCAATTTTGAACGGCACCCTATCTTCTGAGCGACGCGAAGTAGAACTTACTACTCTTCGGGAATTACCTGCGGGGTCCACATTTATCCACCAAAGCAACATATTATATGCCGGCGATCTCCTGCTGGACATGGATTTTGCCGGCATTTCCAAAATTCACAGACATCAGATCTCTTTCACAAAGTTTTTGGGTAGTGGTGCTTTTGGAGAGGTTTACGAAGGCATTGCCAGCGGTCTAATCAGTCCTAATGAAGAAACCCGAGTTGCAATTAAAGTAGGTGAAAGGGAATAAACAAGAGCAGTGCTGTTATTATATTGGTGGCTAGAACAAAAGTTCAATTTAATTCAAGATGCAATTTATGGACAATTAAATTAGAAATATGGATGAGTACTTACGTATGCATTTTTAATTACAGACTTTACGAAAGGGAGCGTCAAACATTGAAAAAATGGAGTTCATTCAAGAAGCAAAGTTAATGATGCAGTTCCAACATCCTCATATAATTCAGCTATTGGGCATCTGCGTAGATACAGACCCTTGCTGTCTCCTCCTTGAACTGATGAGTGGAGGAGATCTACTCTCGTACCTCAGATCACACCGTCAAAATCTCGGCTCAACTACCTCTCTCACAATTATTGATCTTTTACGCATGTGCGTGGATGTGGCGAAGGGTTGCGTTTATTTAGAAGAAATGCACTTTGTGCATAGAGACTTGGCCGCAAGAAATTGCTTGGTGCAGCTGGAGAGTATAATGAGCGGCGAAACATCTCCGATCGATAACGGGGGAGATCAGAGTTTACTTCAGCTACTTTGTAGGAGGCAATCACTGTAAGTACAGATGAGCTCTTATTGTGCAAATTGCGACTAAGAATTGATAATTTAAACCGTCTCAACTGTGTATTTCGTAGAAGTCAATTGATGCTTCGTTGTTGGGAGTACAACCCAGATAATAGACCAAGTTTCCGGGAATGTCAAGTAGAACTGGAAACTGTTCTCCAGTCCTACGAAAGTATTATGAGGAATAGTCGTAATTACCATTCGTCTGTAGCAACCGTATCCGATAACCCGGACGGAACAGGTCAGTTAATTGTGACGGCGTCTTATCATAAACTAAGGGGCTCTCGTTGGTATGAAAATAACAATTTTGACATGTAGAACAGGATTCTGGAACACAAAACTGTGCAAAAGTAATAAGTAATGTTTAGTAACATTACCTTGCCCTTTAAAATGTACCAATAAGTTGTGGCCACGGTGGTTTACACATACTTACACATTGTATTGTATTGTTTCAAGTGTTAGATATAAAATTTAGCTATGAATGATACTTTTGTAGTTCATCTAATGAATGAAACACGCATGAAACGGGTATTTTACGCTCTTTTGAACCACCCTGATCTGCTTTATCTCATCTAACTGTTCTTACTGTTGTTAGTTCCTACCTCTACATAACTGTACTTTCCACTTATACATTCTACCGTGCGGTGCTCAGGTTGGCGAGATACTACAATAGGAAGTATACGCGATCTTGAAGATGTCAATTTTGGAAGTTCCCTTGCCCGCTGAATGGATCTTTTATCTGATGATTTACACATTCTCCTCGCTAAGCGGTTGTTGTCGGTATATATTTATTTATCTTATGCCAGTTGAAGTAGTACGCCACGCTTGCTAGCCAGTACATACAGCCGTTGGTGATTTAATATAAAACGTTGGTAAAAAATTATTCAGATACACTATAGTTCATCTTTCTGGAATAGTTGTGAGTGTCTGTTAACCCCGTCTGTCGGTCGACACGATAACTCGTATGTAAACGACAACGATTTAGAAAAAAAATTGTTTTCGCCAATAGATACATAAAATCATGATTAAAATAGGTCAAAGGAGTTCGAATATGAGCACTTGAGGTCCCCCCGGGAAGGCCCTGAAGGGGTAAAAATGTAAAACTCGTCCAAATGAGCTGAAATTTGGTATGCAGGTACTGTGCCACTATACTGTTGCACAGTTTGACAGCTCAAGTCACCGAATTGTTATTTATGAACTAGCGAGAACTTCAAAGTACTGTCCCCGTTAGAATTGCTACCTTTGAATCTCCATATCTTTTTACAGACGATAAAGAAGACGAATACGGTTTTTGCTCAACAGCAAATGCTGAAGGAAATCTGAATCCCCATCGCCGATTTAACTACAGAACAGAGTCAGCTCCGAAGTACATTGAAGTTTTAGCAGAAGCTGGTGGAAATTTTGCTGAAAACGTGTCACTGCATCCTCATGGATCGCTCCGAATTGGAGGAGCGAATGAAGGCTATGAAATACCTTTGCCGCGTAAACCACCGCGTAGAAAGATATCGGAAGTTAATCAGTCATTTTCAGCCAGCAGCCAGTCGTCATCCCATTCCTCCGCGCCAGAATATGGTCTTCCATCTCCAAAATACTGGAACATCGATGTTTCATCTGGGGGGTCTCCTTCATCACACAATTTCAAGAGATCAAACAGCACCTCTTCCAACCTTCCGTTGCTGCATAGAAGTAGCAGTAGTGGCGGTGGAGGGGGTCGCGCTTCCTCCTCGTCAACGTTGACCACAACGGAAATAAGGAATGAAGCTTTTGTGAGAGATTCATATGAGGATGTTCAATACACAGCGGTCAGTTGTCCTGACTACCATCTTCATCTCCTTCAACAATACCATCGTCATCCCCTCAGTGTGCATAATCAATACCGTGGTGAAGTTGGTTTTGTGAAAGACGAACCAGTTGCTGATTCCACTGGAAGTGCAGAAAGAAAGTGTTCAGTTGAAGCTAGAATGAGCAGTAGTCCGAATAATGGTGATACCTCAAATTGCAGCACCACTACAACGGCTGATAATAGTCCAGCCTATGCATATTCATATAAAAGCATTCCTCCAGGGGGTACATCCTCATCTAATTTTTCACAAAATTTGGATTACCATCCACAAGGATTCAGTCGTCAAACAATAGATACTTGTGGAAGTGGCTAAACTTTCTAAGTTAATCGATTATTTATTTATTTTATAATGTTCATTTACCACTAATTTTAGAATAATTTTTATTTCTCCTACTAGCATCATTTCATGTTTATACATTTACATTTGTCAAAACAATGACGTATTTCTAGTATCAGAAAATGCAAATAAAAATACACAAACCTCTGAGAAAGCAAAAGAGTTTTGAATAAATTTATTTTATTTTTTCAAAATTAGAAATTACAATATGTACATTGTACATTAACTAGTTAATGTAAAGCAGCGGTATTAAAAAGAAACAGGTTTAAGGTATTAAAATCCAGTGAGATGCATAAAATGAGTTAATTACAGTATTGTATAAGAGGTTATGGGTTTAAAAACATTCTTAGCACTCATTGATTCACTTTAACGTTCACATAAGCACTGTTGTCTCTTTGAGGGTGCTTGGCGTCAGGTGCAGAATAGCTATATTCATAACTATAGCTGGGTCTTGGTGGTACAATCACAACACCGCTGGCTCGTACTGCAGTAATAGCTGGTGAGACTACTACAGGTGTCGCTGGAACAGATCCCATAACAACAGGAGCAACTGGTGGTTGGTTATAGACATATCCTGGAGAAGCTGCATGAGTGGTCACAACCTTTGGTGGTGGTTGAGGCACGATGACGGATGAGGATGGGGCTGCTACAATGCGTGTGACGGGTGGGACAACCAGTGGCGTGGCGTGATGAATTTCCTTGATAACATTCGTAGGAGCAGAGCTTCCCGAAGTGGCTCTAGCTTTGGGTGCAATGAGAACGGAGCTTCCAGCTCCAGCGATAGCTGTCACTTGAGGATTCGCAATGGCGACATCTCCGCCAGAACCTACAGAGCGAAATGAACCATCGGATGAACTATGAGCTTCCGCTTCCGGTTGAATAACAGCGTGAGCTCCTGGTCCTACAATGGCAGTTATTGATGGTACTGCTGCAGCAACATCCCCTCCACTGCTTACAGCATTCACACCTTGGCCTGTTCTCGTGTCAAACAAGTTAACACGCGCGCTGTCACGTGGGGGAGCTGGAAACGGGAAAAATTGTTATCCATGGTAATACACTGGGGCAGAGTGATAATATCGCGGACGTTATAACTCATCATTTTTTCTGTTTTTATTTTACCAACAACTACCGCAGGTGGTGGGGCAACAACATCAACGACTCTTCTCACTGCCGGAACCTCGACAACCCGTCCTGTTTCAAAGACTGGGACACGGCGGGCAGTGGTGACAAGACGCTCCTTGTACAATACTTCGGTTTTGGGTCTGCGTGGGATCATTCCACGACATTAAGCCTTTATATCACACTTATATATAGATGGTTAGCGTTTTCATACACATACCTGTAACCTTTCCCATCCGCAAAGTAGTGAACTTTTATGGGAACGCCATCAGGTCGAACATAAAGACTTTCACCTTCCACCGATCCATCAGCCAATCGTCTTTCAGCTACATATCTGTGCTCACCTGTGTACGCATACCTGTTGAAATTTGAAAATTGCTAAGACGAACAATTGTGCACAAACCAAAAGGTACATTTACAGCCTATAGTCACTACCGTTTATGAGTTTCTTGATAGTAAAATGTTTTTTACAAAAATATAAGTCGTGAGGTGTTTATAACCTTCATTTGTGAACCGGCTAATAATAGAGTGCCTACATAGCTAATACGTACATCAGCATCTTTTCCGTATTGTTAAATCATGTATCTTTTAAACAATAATGTTATAAGCCTGGCATGATGCTGTCATCATCATGTATATACGCTGATCACACAATCACACAACAGGTACATATATGGTTCTTCTTCATACAATGCAAATGAAAAATGCAATGCATATTGAATACTACATGTTGAATGGTTGAAGGAAAATTTTGCATCCTGCATCAAAAAACCTGCATTTTTGCAAAGAGATTGTAGCGTTGTCCATGATGAGAACAAAAGATCCAAAGATGATGATCAGCTTAATACAAGTTTCATGTGGTGGCAGGTTAGAAGGTTATGCTGTATTCTGTATTCAAATGTATTTTATTCGTTTTGGTCTCGCAGTAAAAACAAAGTTCGGTTGCCTGATTCTTTGTTGTCATGAGTTATAGGCTATAGGTGAGATGATATGATGATCGGGTTGAATGAACGCACCAAAATATTTGCATGCCTTTTAATATTTATAAACCTATACGAGATATGCAAAGAATGGATCGTGTAAATGGCTTGTAGGTAGTCCGTTACGTAGCGGTTTTGAGTTGAAGTTTTTTATCCTTTGAAACACCCATCACCACTGCAAAATTACAAACTTTTATTTATGTCACAAATTAAAAACTGCTTTTATAGCTTACTTGTAGCTTCCGTCCGGGAGGGTTTCTTGGTAGTGTGCATCGGAAACAGAGGGGAGGGTGTAGGATCGCTTTACAGGGGGGCCTCCTTGTACGGTCAAAATTACTCCAACAGTAATCAAGATCACAAATGACTTGAAAATAAAAATACAAGCCAATTTTACTTCGGGTCTTGTGTATGTACAACAATTTGGAAAGTAGTCCAACTGAAATGATGAAATGGTCGATCAATTTATTTTACCTGCGACACCCTGGCAAGCCTGGCCATCGTGAAGCAATTAGCGCTGACAAAATCACTATGGAGAGCACGACGAATTATAAGGATGATGATAATAATAAAATGAACAATGCACTAAAATATTCACTTGAAAAAGGAAAAATCACATGTACTTATTTTGAAAACGGTAGAGATGCAATTGCCGTTAAACCCTCTGTTTCGTTGTCCAATGCGACATGCACGAACTGAAGAACTGGACTTGATTGTTCAGACTGAAAAATGGCCCATGCTCACTGCAACAACGAAGACGAGAAAATACTACAAAACAACCATTATCTATATCTATAGTATATCATTCAGTCGCAAAGTGGATTTCATAGTTTCATTTGACATAAAGAAAAGTTAGCAGTATCGTAATTTTACCTTCATCTGCATCACAAAAGTTCATCCATCCTTATTTGGCCTAGCTTATAGGCTATTTAGATCTCTACCATTGCGTGCGTGCGTGTGTGTGCGTGTGTGCGTCCTTGAGGACACGATAACTCAAAAAGTACTTCGAATTTTGGAAAGCGGTTTT
>JAHZNE010007671.1:0-27204 GCA_027744055.1 Callyntrura sp. NNG-2020 | reverse complement strand
GGCCACCGGGCCACCGGTGGCCCGGTGGCCGGTGGCCCGGTGGCCCAAAAATTGGACACCGGCCACCGGTGGCCCGTGCAGCACTGCCTGCAACATCCATTCAGTTGGAAAGAATAGTAGTGTCAGCATTTTTAAACCGTATTATCGTGTAGTTAAGTAAATTATTTAAATGAACATGCGCCAGGAAGAAGGCTGTGCTGGCAACACACAATACAGTACAATAATAAAAAAAGTGATTACCTATACACTGCTGCTAAAAAGCTTAAAACTACACACCAGACTGCCCTGTTATAATCGGTAACAATAGCAATGCAGGCTTATAAACTACCTTTCCAACAATCTATTGTTCAACATGTGTGGATTATGATGCGATCTGAATACGGGGTCCTTTTTATTCACATGATATCGTTCTCTCTCATGACGTCCTTCCTTCCTTCCTCAGTTTTCCCACATCTCAATCCGACTTCCCCTTTGTTCCCTGTACCTATCATATTCATACAACTGCAACTGGGTCCTCTATCTCCCTCACTTGCTGTAATATTCACCCGAGAGTCCTGTCCTGACTGGCACCCTACCTAACAATTGTACCGTACCACTTATACACAAAATCGCCATCACTCTTGCACTCTATATAAGTTCAGAGATGAACAGGGAATGATACATCACACACTACACGTTATAGATAAAACGCCCAAACGAAAAAACCTTTTACTCACGGCTCACGGATAGTATTAGGGAAAACTATATTTACCGACGGTAGCTGCATAGAAATCGAAGGGACATTATTTGCGATTATTTATAATGACGAACAATGGGCTTTTTTAAACACAGCACCGTTCAGATAAAAATCTGATGTAACGAAATAAAAACATTTCAACGAATGCGTGTACATTCCTCTTTTCCATTTTCCAGAGCGGCGTGAAATCTATTACAATACCAATGCATGTAATGTAATTTTGACGTTGCCAAGTGTGAGTTTGTGATGTCCTTATGGAAAACCATTTTGGTACTGGGTGTGCAGTCGTGTAAAACATGGAAACTGACGAGGAGTACATCTATAAACTCCTTAAATGTAGCATATTGCTGTATAAAGTGGCTATCAATGTTTACGACGCTACTTTCATTTCATGCTACCAACATGACATCTTTAATTCGCCCTGTGTAGCACTGGTACACAATGGCTCCAGTGCAATTAACCGAGGCTCTAAATGAACTCTGAACTTAAAAGCTGGTTGCTCTATTATTGTTTTATGTTCTTTTGTCAATGTTACAGAACTTCTGCTGACCTAAAAAAAACTTGTACACACATGCATGCATGATGGTAGGAAGAGAAAAGACAAGCGATACGATACACTAATGGAGTTCATCGACATTGTCATATAAAGCGGTTTCC
Source organism: Callyntrura sp. NNG-2020 (assembly GCA_027744055.1). NCBI lineage: Eukaryota > Metazoa > Arthropoda > Collembola > Entomobryomorpha > Paronellidae > Callyntrura > Callyntrura sp. NNG-2020. Next base: position 25,811 of record JAHZNE010007671.1, on the reverse strand, counting down.
TTCCGTGAAAGCAAGTAGTGGTGCTTGCTGCCTACATCCATAGAAGAAGAAAAAAATCAATTTATTTCTCCCACTGTGTAGCTCTCATTAGTAGAAAATATTGCCAGCAAATCCTTCAATCTACTTCATCTCCTACGCAGCTCGCAACTCAACCTTGTTTTTGCGAGTAGAACATTATTACACGTTGGTGTCTTCTTGAGGTGCGGTTAAATAAATAATACATTGTCGAATTTCATTCAATATTACCTTTTCATTATTCAAGAGGGTATGCATACATCGTCAGCAGAAGCAGAGGAGAGGATAGATAAATTCGGTAACAAACAGATACTATTATCGCGAAAATCAGTATTATTTGTACTATCATTTGAGGTTTTATTATTATCAGCAATAAACTTCTGGAAAACAGTCGCCGCAGCTTAGCACTTGTCGTTCGCCCGAAACTGACAATAACAAGCCCGCGTCTGCCTGCATTAAGACTACTATTTACAAACAAAATTAGTATAAATTATTAAAGAATACAGTCCGTGGTGTGTGTCATGTGCATGCTCTTTCATTGTTTCGAGCTTCACGCTTCTACATCCAGAAGATGGAGAATGAGAGCAGCACCAAAAGTCATTCACGACACTGACGTTGGGTTTCTTTACTGACGACAAGGATGATATCATGTATAAAGGGTCACACACAGAACAACTGTATACAGAGAGACCACTGTGCGTAGATATCGCACACAAGCTTCTCTCTAACTTTAGCTTTATCAGCGTTTTTTTATACTTCATGATGTGCAAATGGTCGCAGAAGAAACCGTCGGTCGAGTAGATAGGTGCCTCTACCACGGTAACCAAAACCCGTACAACAACATCATCACTGAAGAAATGGCAGCATCTATGCACATATCATACTACGACTCCAACTCCAAGCAAGTTAGTTTCATTCTCTGTGAATTTCGATAACTAAGTACACTGGTGGGGTAGTAGTGATACTTCCATTTCAACAAAGCTGGATAAATATGTTGAATGAATGTTAATATCTTACAGTAGAGAATAAGGAGAGGAAGAGACTTCACGCGATGTTACCAGCTCTACGGTAGTAGTAGCTGTGGTGGAAGAACACGTCGTCGTTGCATTTGGAGTTTTTTACCATTTGTCGCTCTGTAGTGCATAGCAGTGGTAGTGGTGTGTGGTATGCCGTTGTGTATCAAACCAGCAGCAGGCTGCCATTTTTCATGCTTGCCGGTTTACTTTAGTTTGCCAAGCGAAGAAGAGAGTTGAAATAGTAAAAGTGTCTCACGTTTTGAGTCAGTTGCATTAGAGCTCCGTCGGAGTGAGTTTGAGCGTCATCGCCATCGCCGAAAAAAGACTTTGTCTTTGTCGGTTGAAAACAGGGGGAACTTTGTGACTGTGCGAGGAAATACCTTTTTATATTTGTTTCATCATCAAGTCATAATTTTTTTTATCCAGTGAGGAGTGGAGTGCGTGAGAAAGACGGGAGGAAAAAACATACCTGAACCGTTTTGTTAATTTCTTGCCATTTCTCCATCATTTCCTTGGTTGGTGCGGGAAAAATATTAAATTATAGGTACGTACCTTTGTATACTAATGATAATAGTAGTAATATTTTTGCTTGTTGTGTTGGAAAAAACTCTACTTCCTTCCTTCCTTTTTCCTAAATAATGAGGGAAATGCCGTTTAGAAATTCAACGGCATGGCTGCATCATCATATCTCCGTAGATCTCTATTGATAATTGAGGCATGGCAAGAGGAACAAGACGCAGGAGTGACAGTCTCTGCGTTGCCGATATTAAAATTTAGCATGCAAAATGTACTGCGTACTTTATCAGGGCAACAAAAAGCGATGTCATTCCACTCTGGCACATGGCACGTGGAAACCGGCATACCTAAGTGCATTTTTTCTTTCTTTTAAAACCCGTGTGGATCTTCTTTGAGAGGTTGTGTGTTTTGGAGTGTGCAACAACGGAAGGAATGATGCAGACTGCTGTACAAAATTAACTATACACATACGAGAAGGAAAATTTGGTACTTCCGCTCATAAGAACATTTTTATCCTAGCTTTTCATGTGCTCAACTTTGTGCATTGTCAGGATGCATAAAAAAAGAGACAGAGAGGCAGACTCGTTTTCTTATAACAAGTATAACTTGTCTTGCTGCGGGAAATGGTCATAACAACCAAACCGTACTTGTATTGATAAATAACTGGCGACGTTAGAGATAAATATACACATGGATAACATCAAATGACTTGTTCCTCATGCATGTTTGAGATAATAAAAATTATTTGTGCCTATTTTTAAAAAAAAGTCAGCGCCGGAATTCCAACAGCCATTCCGATGGAGAATTTTCGGTTTATTTGTGCGTTGCCAAGGAATACGGGGAACGCATTAGGGAAATAAGATGGCGCATATAGGGAGTATTTAGTGTGAAAGTCGTAAAATGACGAACAAGGACAGGTGAAGAATATAATGTGATGACGCTCATCATTAACGATTCATTAATCATTACTATTCATTTCAGCATATACAATCGTGTTATTAAAACAATAAAAGGGTATTTCGTAATCCAATCATTGTTGTCATTAAAATATACATAAATGGACATGTTTTCTTGGTTTTGCAAAGGAAAAGCCAGGTTTCATATGAGCATTATCCTTTTGGCGTGATCTCTCTTACTTACTCTATTCACTTGCGTTTTTTTGTGTCTTGTTGTATGCAAAAGACAATGTGCACGACGACACTGAAAAGTGTTAATAAATCGTTTTAAACAATTCACGTAAAGACGGGATGGGTCTGAAGTAACGAGGTGTATATCGCATTTTAAGTTATACAATTCCTGACTGCAGTTCACGATTTGCATGACGTCGTCGCTAGATAAGGAACCTCATAAATGGTAAAGTTTAAAAGTAGCTCTACTTGGGAATTTCAAAATCACAATAATATATAAGCGTACGTGTGGTGGAGCTGAAGAATGTTTCTTTTTGCTCTTATCACACAGTAAGGATAAATGGAAGCGTAGGTATTGCTATCTACTTGTTTGTACTAAACAAAACAACAGATTGGGTTGCCATGTGTGCCGTTTACCATTGTTGTGTAGAGAGTTGATATTTTCTGGCATGTTCTAACTGACTATGATTTGAGGAGTTTTTAGATGTCATGAAGTCATACTTCCAACTTTGTGTTTGAATTGATTCTGTCTGACTGTGGCTGCTTCTATCTCTTCAAGACGCGCACCGCCGCCGTGCTCATGTTCAATAAGTTTTTGTTTGCTATTGCAGACATTTTGTTAAATAAAATGGCATGTAGTGGGTAGCCATAGGTGGCCAGTTTACGGTTGTGTAACAGAAACTGAAATGAGAGTCTTCAGTATATATTAGGCGTACATTAATAATGGGTCTTACCAAAACACACTGTCTTATTATTCCTTCAACTAACCACGAAGGATTACTACCTGAGGGCATGATGACCATGATTACAATTCACTATTAAACCTGCTTTTCGTAGGCGGTTATGCCGCCGCCAGACAGACACGAGTATTGCATTATAATAAACAGTCTCATGATCATGGGATCCTATAGTGTAATGATGCAGGCGTATTTAATTTTTTTTTCTTTTCAGATTTTTAAGGAGCAAACAAGGAGGACATCCGCTGATTTATTTATGAAAGAAGAGGTCAACGTGTGGCTTTGAGTAGTTTCAAACGAATGTCGCTTGATTGAAGGCAAACCGAAACGAATGTATTTTTGTGTGAAATTCTACACCGTTGAGATCACAACACGGGATTGAAAGAGGCCTTGCTCGTTTTTGTACTTTGAGAGAAAGCAATTTCCTAATTGCAATTCCATTAACGCAACAACAGACCAATTGTATTGAATTAGGACTAGAAGGAGTTCTCATTTCCTTTTCTAAAGGAAAGTGTAGGAAACCAAACTCGTAGAGAAGAAGGAGGGAAGGAATACCAAAAAAAACCTTGATACAATAGAAGCATGCCTAGTGCAAAGGATACTAAGTATGCGGAGGTTCCGGCTAATCCTCCGGCATCCGTTCGACTTTTAGCAGCCGCTGTAATCTGTAAGTTTGAGCATTTTTGTCTTTTTTGCTTTACTGTCTTTCCTTTTGCCATGTAATCTGCATTTAGCAAAAAAACACTTATCTGTAGAAGCATGCTTGTTTAGCTTTTGAACTAAATTATTATGCTACGCTTTCTTGTATCTTTTCCACTATCTTTACTAATGTGGTGTTTCGTATCATGCATACTTCGTAAAATTCATTACATTTTCGACCTTCGAACATTACATTTTTCGCGACATCATGGGTCATGTGAGAATAATATTAAAAACATAAAACAGCTTTTTCACAGCCCATGAAAACGGAAAAGAATAAAAGAGGTTAAAAATCGTGGGCTGAAAAATCATGCAGACAAAGCACTAAAACATGTCTAACACGAGGCATTGTTGATTTTCACAAAGTTTCTGGCAGAGGTGTGCAGGCCTCCGATGGCCTGTGGCTTCCGACCGAGTTCCATGCATCTAGATAACCTAGACCATCGACCAAATTAGACCCTAGCAAGCCGAGTGTCATGTCCTGGAGCCGCAGACTAATTTTTGATCCTAAGCTATTCTCCATTTTTATACCCCTCAGCTATCGACAAAGTATCACGTCCCTAAAAGCTTAAACTGCTTACCTAGTTTCATGCTCCGGAGCCCCAGACTATATTTTAAGCCACCGGTTGATGAAGACCTGCCCAGCTCTGGTCTATTATTGGTTCATCTCAATATCATATTATCACTATCATTATCATCATCGTCAGCAGATACAAATACAAACCCAAAGTGATGCCAAATAAGACATGCTGTGTAGTGGTGATTTTACAGTCTGTTCATTTCATGTAGACAAAGTAGGCATGAATAAATGTTGAATCAACGGTGGATTCTCTTTTCATAGTTTTCATAGTTTTTTTCTGGTTGGATCTACAAAACATGACGTGGGAGTAACAAAGTGGAACACATAATTCAAACTAAATTTACCCAATTGCCAATATTCAAAGAGCAATTTAACATAATTATACACGATTAAACAGTTCAAGATGGACTGTGCCGACAATCCTTAGCATCATAATCATCATCATCATTGTCGTTAGTCGCTAGAGAGATCTACAGGCATGATAATCGCTGGCCAGCAGCAGAGTAAATGTGGCTGAAATAGTAACACACTGACCAAAGTATTCCAGAAACGACTAGACTAGTGTATAGTCGTGGGAAAAGATTAATCAGAAAACAAGCGTCGTCGTCTCAATTTAACAGAATGCATTTTCTAACTCGAATAAAAGTTTTAAACAAGACACATTCAACGTTCTTATTAATGACCCTAAATACACTATTAAAGATACGCTAATACAAGGAAAAGTGTTTGTATGGGGTCAATTGTTCAATAGTGTATCTACGTTTCGATCTTCCTACATTTTTGGTAAATTTAGCTGTAGTTTATCACACACACATATATATATATATATATATATATACATATATTAGAGACAAAAAGTCAATAACTCATACTATTTTGGGCTATGGGGGACAGATATACGCAATGGGAGGAAGTTCATACAATAAGAAAAAAAGCATGCACATTTTAGAGGTATTTGGACGGCGTAGTCAACGGCACTAAAAAGGCGTCGAAGTTAAACTGCGTTTTTGCGATATCTCCGAAACGTAGCATTTCTGTTTTAAAAAATCGACAGATAAGCGCCAGGCTGTAATCAGGTTTCATAATAGAGCTTCTACGCTCACAGAAAAGTTAAACAGGTTAGAATTGGGGCACCTTGATACCTAAAGTTATTTATGTTACAATGACTTCACCAAAAAATGCTGAGGGTGGAACAATACGGCAATATTAAAGGACTGTTATTCTTAGGGTTGTTTGGAATCAGAATCAATCTCCACGAAAGCCTGTTAACTGGGTTTAGTGATCGTTACGTGTGCGATGATAGTAGTTACCTACATGTAAAAGTAAGCACATATAGGCTCTTGTATACACATTCATCTAATCTGTTTACTTTACCGCCGCATCAAATTTTTAGTCAGTAAGGCAGTACACAAGCAGAACGATAATGGTAAAAGAGATAAGGTCTCATACCTAAATCAAATACATGAAGAATCAAGAAAATTGATCGTTGTTGGTTATTTTTCTTGCTGTAAGAGCCAGCTCATGTGATCGTTGTTGCTTTTACTTACTTTTATCTTTCGGGTTTCTTCGAGTAATACGATTTTTTTCTAAAACGGAATACTTCGACTCTTACATCACACTTGTTATTTTAATAAATGGGCACGTAATTAAGGTGTCGATATCTGCTGGATGATGATGTGCATGAATACGTAATAAAATAACGTTGAAACTAGTATTTCCGATTAGGCATAAGTGTCTTCGTAGCCGAATCTCTGAAATAAATGATAATCTTGACCATCAGCTTTACATACCCCAAATACCTACATACATGTGTGTAGCTAGGGAAGCGGCTTAGTATACCACTGGTTCATACTTTAGATGGCTAAAAGACATTCGGTGGTGAATGCCAATGTGCACACCTGTTTTCGTTATTTTCACAAACAACTTATGTGAGAATATTTCACGTGCTGAGGTTGGGGTCACTTGGCTCTCAATGTATTATTATAATTCTCTGTCCATTTATTCCTTCCAGTGAGTTTTGTAAGTTATTTGCAAATTAGAATAATGATATGCCCATGAATATAAGGTAAGTGTGCGTGTGGTAAAATTTGCATAATAAATATACTCATTATTTCAGACCAGCTATTCTGGGAGTTGAAGGTATGTCATTTTTTGTAGTCGTGTCCAGCATTCCGTATGCTCGATATACGTTAACTTTAGGGAAACGATTGTGAATTGTGACCTTTTGAATTCATTCATTAATGTGTAGCTAGTTTATTGAATGAATTCGTATTAGTACATAGACAACTGAGAAAGTAACGACGGGTAAAATTTCAGAATTTATCCAAATTGGCCAAGAGTTTCACCCGGAATAGGTGAACCTTTATGACCCCTACTGATTATGACAAAATTCGAAAATATTCTATTTGGTTGGCATAAGACGTTTGATAATCCGCAATGGCTTCACTTTGAAAAGGGTTACAACGTGAGCAAATCAAAGGTCAATGTAAAATGCAATGGTCGTATTTCGTATTACTCAGATTTTCAATTACATTGGTCAATTCTATAATTTTGTTCGGTGCGTAGGTCTGTTGAAGTTAATACACGTGCTTAATTTCAAGTGAAGATTAAGTCATGAGTCATGTTGTAACTACGTTGGTCGTACTTTATAGTTTAAACTTTCATTATTATTGTGATTACTGTCAATAGGTTTCACTTGTTCACAGTATTGTAATGCTGCTGTAGGTGTGCTCATTACTTGGGTGCGACTATTGTTGTTTCATTCACAATTCACAATGTCAGTAAATTCTTAAAATGGCGCTTAATATGCATTTACATGGTACAAACTTTGACAAAAAGTGAACAACGAACTCTCGACGAAGTCGCCGGTTTACTGATACACTAGTTTTATGGCCTTGCTTGTCTTCAAACCTCTTAGCCAATCGCATGAAGTAAAGAATTAGATATTTAGTTATCATTGATGAAGGAGCAAATATACCCATACGGGCATATTTCTCTCCTTCGTCAAAAATGCTTAATTTTGAGTTTCTCTCGAAAGAAAAAATAGTTGGGCAGAATGATGATTCTTGTTTTATGACTTCATTCGTGCTCTTCTCTCATGAAGAAGAGAGAGCGTATTAAAGTTCTAGTTCAGTTTTCACCGCAGATGACTTGTCTTACACTTGATAATACATTTCTTTGAAATTGTACTACAGTCATTAAAAAAGTAATAAAAAGTTTTTACATATTCAATCAAAATGTTCCATTTCATGATGATGGCAAGCCTGTAAAAATTGCGCGTTGCGTATCTTTTTCGCAGGCACATCCAACAAAAACGCATGTATGCTTCCTATTATGCAATTCTGAGAGAGTAGAGGGTTAGTAGAAATAGACAAGTAGAGAGAGAGAGAGAGTGAGAGAGAGCGATGATGTTACGAAAGTTTCACTTCTTCACAAATACTGTTTACGCAAATTAAATAGCGGCATCACTGTGAATCCTCTGTCTGACTCTCTGGAGAGACTAGAGAATAATGGTGGTGTCTTGGATCATAAAATGAGTCGATTTTTAAAGCCATATTCAATGGTTGTAATTAAACGAGTTATGGGATTGTAGCAGCCAAACAGGTTGCATTGCATTACAGCAGCAGCAGTAGCATCGACTGCGAGTCGGCCTGAATTTCTGACGGTTTTTTTTGTTAGACATGTTATTCAACGTTGTGTGTGTGTATTGTATGTCCCTTATGAATGTATCGATGAATGATCTGTCTGTCTCAGCAGCCAGAAGATTTGTTTTCGTTATGAAGTGATTTTTTCCGCACTCTCTCACTCACTTTTAATTTACTTTTTAACTTCGAATTAATTAAACTATTCGGTTGGCAAAAATACTTATCTCCGTCACCCACCATTCCACAATAACCTTGGTAACTTTCGGCTGTCGAGTTCTAATTTCAATTACTAATTACTGGTATATATGCATATCATCTTTCATAAGATATTTTTGTTGCTGGGTAGAATCTTTCAAGCCCAAGTATCTACTCTCAACTCTCTCTCTCTACTCTCTCTAGCTAGTGATATCTTTCAGTGGCTAATTATTTTTCTTTACTTCATTTACTATTCGAATGAGACGTCACTCGTCATACCACCAGTGACTGAGAGTGCAACGTAGAAACAACAACATGTTACATAGACACGCCTCTTTCCAAAAACAATTGCCTTACTGAACGTAAAACCCCTGTGCTTTTGTTAGTTGTAGCGTGCTAATTGTGTTTATAATATAATCAGACTTGTTATTGCTGTTGTTGGATTTTAAAAGCGATAAACAAGATTTTTTATTGCCTTTTCACAGCACTCTGAGTCTGCTTGGTTTTTAAATGAAACGGTAACATGCTCTCACTGATGCGCCCCACCAAAAGAGATATGTCTTTTGTTACGTTTACAGTCATACTGTGAATAAGAATTTGAAAATACCGTCGTCGTCGTCCCCCAATGGAGACATGTCATGCCATCGGCTCACGCAAAAATATTTAAGTTGTGGTATCTAATGAATCTCTATTTGAATTAGAATCGATGGTGCAAACATAGAGTGGTAGGGAGGCGATAAAAAAAAGATCCAGATTCATGATTTTAAAATTATATCTGCAGTCGTCATCCCATCCTAGAGCTAAATGTTAGTTGTATGGATCACCCAAGGGGCAAAAACAATTTGAGCGAGACACTGGAATAGTGATGGTGTGAATGACCACAAATATCTTCACACTTGGAATGTTCATGATATTTCATGAGTCGACATTTATGGTTCACGGATCATTAAAAACGCTCAAAAAATGGCTGCCCTCTCTATATTAGCATTAGTCCCATCATGAGTCCGTTTATGTAAGCCATTATGTCATTATATAATCTACCAAGCTTTACGTACCTAAACTGTTTACTCGTCACATTTACAAGTTCAAATGTCATGAAGTTAGTAATAAATTTCGTTTTCGAGACATCCATTATATTCACTGCCCACTAAAATCTCCCTATTTTACAGCGCGGATAACCAGGATGACCACTGCTGAGTAAGAGTTTTATACCACCTAACCTAGTCGAATAATAAGATCATGTAGACTTATGTACGAATTACATATCAGAAACCGCATTGCATTAAATTTTATGAGTTGACTGTGCTGGCCTTTTAATTTTTTCAAAACAATTGATAAAAGTCGATATTTGCATAGGAACGAAAAATAAAATGGCAAATGAATAAAACATTTTTTTTCAGCACAAGAGCTTATTTTTAGCCTGTTAAGGAAACTATTTGATACACGATTACACGATCTACGTGTTTCGTTGGTTGACAGCACACGCAAACTTTCTCTTATCTTTGCCCTCTTTCGTGGTTGCGTTGCTGCTGCTGCTGCTGCATTACGCTAAAGTATTACCTTAAGTGTGTAGTCGTTAATCCTCAGCGTGCCATTTGATCTCCCTACATGCATTATTCCCATCACACTTTCCGAGCCGGATGTTTCCTACTGTTAAGGGAATAATGACACTGTTCGTATGTGTCGCCCTTCCAACATGCGGCGCAGTACTTCATCTATGCAGTACTTTTTACGGTGGTACTCAATTGCAATGTGTGGTGGTGACCCTCGCTGATCAATTCCTCTGATTATTTCTCTCTGACGACGACGACGGTTTGATTTTTTCTCTCAATCTGTAACGTGTACGCTCCAATTACAGTGTTAATACAGAGATTTGTACCTAACGAAATAGAAAGAAAAAACCAACCAGACTCACTCTCTCACCGTTGTTGTTGTTGTTGTTGTTGTCAATAATATTTTTGTCAATGCAATGCTGATCTGATGACGGCGACGGTATCGTTATTAGTCGGTCGGGTCGGTGAACTTGCACCTTGCCTCTATGTCTATGTCTACTTCTTTCCGCAATCTTCGCTAGTAAGCGACTCTCTGTGAGGCTCAGATAGTCGCAGTAAAGGATTTTTGTGCTCGTCGACACGAATGCAATGCACACACGTTTCAAGTCTCTGCGTAGTAGCATTGATTCTGTACTACTTGTTTCCTTTCCTTTGTGTGATTGACTTCTTTCCATGTGCATACATTTATGCAACCTGGCATTGATCCAGCGAGAGGTAGAGAGAGAGAGATACATGTACTTCTTAATTCGCCCTGCCTAGTGCATGTTTCAGTGGGGCTAACGATTCACAAAATAAAATTGTACATAGATACTTAATTATTTTCCTTGTCTCAAACAGTAAATTATGCAATAATGTGTGTGTGTTGGTTTAGTATGTCATAGTAGTGCAGTGTCATTATTGCAGGGGATAGACAATATATATATTGCCCCAAAAGATGAGATAGCTGCATGCATGACTGCACGAGTGAATCACCGACTTGTTCTAGGTATTTTCCATGCCAGCATGGTGTGTGAATCTGAATGAGCTTGAAATCTTCTGCTGACAGAAAATACGAACTTTTCATGAGCTGTGAAGAGAAACCGCATGGCGAATAGGAAAATATTATTCAATAACTTGCACAATAGGATCACAATACCTAACAGACTTTGCCCGGGTTTGGTGGGGCTGTACGTGCTTCAACAATGAGTTTCGTTATTGTAAAACTATTCATTGATACTAAATATTTTCAAGGCGTGCTGTAGCTTTTTATATAACATACGACCATTATCAGGACGAGGGGAATTTTACGCTGCACGAGACGATTTGGCACTATACAGGATATTGTAGAATGTCGACGACTCCACAATGGGATGTCGTACTGAATTTTAACTGACTGACATGAGTTCACTTTTTATGGGGGCTATTTGGATTCTATTTCACAAAATAGATCGGTCTGAGTTAGTGACTCACGATTTTGAGTCTCCTCTTAAATACGTTTGAAGTTAATGAGAAAATGGGCAATAAACTGCACAGTTTGTTATTAGAATAATTTAGTATGCATAGTCTATCACCGTGTCTTCTAATTTCACGCAAATAATAAACAAGAAATTATTCAAGTTTTTATTACCTAGTCACATCTGGTCGTCTTCTTCGTCCCCAAGGGAAGCCATATACACACATGGTGTAAGCGTACACGGCGTAAAAGTAGCTGCACCCTCTTTAATTGCAACTTCCAAGCAAAATATTCAAGGTGGTCCAAGTCACTCGGGTTATTTTTACGCCAAAATAACCCTTCCTATAATATTGCTCATTTCTGAATACACGGCCCACTTTAGAAAGACTCTCGGTGAGCACAGATATGTCTGCAGTTGTTTTTTAACCGTTGTCTGTTTTCAGTGAACCATCCTCCCAACCAGCCACCTACATTTTTACTGTTCACGCTTGCTACCACCACCATAACCACCAATGATGTTGGTCTGATGTCGTAGAAAAAGATGATGCAATAATGCTCTTCTTAGATGTGCGAGTAAAAATAAGATAAGATGGGTTAGTTTAGGCGTTTATCCTTTGTAAAAGGTATTAATATTATGCTTGTCAGCTTGATGTTGGGGGAACAATTTACATCTGAATTTTGCATACATCTCCTAGGCTTTACACTCCACAAAAAAGTTTACGGCTCGCAGAACTGCAATTTGTGAGGATCGTTAAGGAGAGGAGGGCCGAATAGCTTTTTTCTCTTTTGCCATTAGATTAAAATTTCAGCGATTTGTTTGACATTTTATGAGCATTTCACGCAACACTTTGGCTAATGGACTAAAAATTAATCAGCTAAAGTCCAACCAATTAACAAATGGGTATGAAATATAAAGGAAGCCATTGTTCCATCCATTGTTCTCAAAAAAAGAACGCGAACGTAATTATGTAAAAGTACAAAAGCGATAGCACTGTTGTAGCATTTCAAGTCAACCGCTGCTGCCATTCACTGAAACAGGGTTGGAAAATATTTATATTTTACTTCGCATTTTTATGAAGAACACCGCGTCGCGTTGTCCATGTTGTCCTTGTTGTCATGTCTACGTGTAACTATTGTACATGTGCGCACTTCACTGAAGAAATTGTACTTTCATGGATTTACTATAACAGACAAAAACACAAAAATAGCGTATAGGGCCTACGGACAATTGTAAACGCTGGTACTGATCCATATATGTGGTGAGGATCATCGTAAAACTTTTATGTTCTTGTCGCTTCCAAAAATATTTCAATTGATTGCATGCTGCTTGCTGTGATGCTAACGCATGATATGTGGGGAGTTTCGTTATTCCATGTAAGGCTTATTTTAATATTTTTGCGACACATCCTCTTGGCTTTTCTCTCTTAGATGTAGTAAATCCCTTTAAAATATTGAAGTTCTTGGCAGCTATAAACAAATGTGTGTGGAGCAGCTCATTTCATTACGAAAATGATTTATTTTCTGTCCCAATAGGTTTCCTAACGTTCGTCAATTGCTGGAATGTTACATGGGCAACCCTGGTACAAGACGTGTTCACTTACGCCAAATTAGTAGCTCTTGCTATTATTATTGCGACAGGATTCTACCAACTTTATCAGGGTAAGCAACACTCGCATTTTTTCCGCAGTTTCAGCAACCATCTCCTAAGCTCATCTATAAATGTCTATTGTGAATTGTGATGGGAGTCAGTATTCATCAAAAAATGCCTGTGTAGTCTGTACCTTGCCTTAACGGTCATGCTGCAAATATTTATACAGATGTCATGAGTTCCAATTCCCCATCGCTCTCTTACTACGTTACAAGCTGTCCCATTTTCAATTGTATGAACAACTTTTGAGACTATCCGGACCGACCCGTATCTCTTGACTATCAAACAGTTTTTTTTAAATACATTTTTTTGTAATCACAGAGAACCTCTTGTTTCACATGATTCTCTGTAGAGACCCTAGAAAATGGGGTGACTAATTTGCAGCTTGTAGAAACAGATGCGGTGTATCAGCTATTCGTTGCATAAAAAGCCTTTTTTGATTATGATGATGCCGTATAGACGAAAGAGACGTATTAGTACGAGAGAGATATTTTGTCTCTGTGCATCCCGTTTAATGAGACGGAGAAACATTTAGTTTGCCACCACAATAAATAAAATATTATTCATGCGCCATGTTCAACATGAGGCGGTGGTCCTGTGTTGTAGCTGTAGCGTATGTGTTTATTTAAGTGAACAAAGCGATTACTGATTACAATTATAACGGTACTTGCATCACTTTCAGCTTTTTACATTTATTTCGTTTTTAAGACTAGCATGTGAGATGGTATGATGATGACAGACTAAATTGTACCGCATTTGCGACATATGCACATGAGTTTAATAAAACGGAACCGATGCACGTCTCATGGATCGTTCGATGAACAAAACAGTAGCTTGAATGAAAGTAATAGTGGTAGTATTCCTCGTCTTTTTTTTGACTTTCTTATGACGCAGCTATCATAATTATGCCATTGCGATGGGTTTTTTGTTGTCGTCGGTGTAGGAGAAGTAGTAGTAACCGACGGAGAGCAGCAGTATGTATGTGTAGAAGTGGTAATGAAGTGAATTATCTCTGAAGTTGAACTCTTGTCATAAATGACTGGTGAGCATGATAAGTATCAATGAAAATTAATGACTGTTAATTACAGGACACACTGAGCACTTCACATTCGAAGGAACGGAGCAAAATCTGGAGAAAGTGGCACTATCCTTTTATTCTGGCCTGTTCGCGTACAATGGATGGTAAGTTTTGTTGTCGAGATGTTACGGTTTCTACATGAAATAGTACCAATGAATTATTCTGCGGTCTCTTTTAAATTGTCTCTAAATTGGTAATATTTTCTATTTTTGTGGCGAGAGTGGGGTTAATGATTTCATGATGTAGTACAAGTAGCACTACTGATTATCATTATGCAAGTCTTCGTCGTTCTGAAATACTTGTAATTGTATAACTGGTAGCGTCGCGCTAAAATATTAGTATTAGCACACGCAATGTGACGTATTCCCTCCCACTCACATTCACATGTCCTCTCTCCTAGTAACATATGAACAAATATCGGACGAATGCTCAAACATGGGAATGGGATTCGTTTGGAAGACAGAGAATTACAAAATCCGTCTGTAATTCTAATCATTATGGAACACAGCGAGTTCTTGTAAAAGGCAATTAGATGACTGGTTGATGTTATAGCAATCATAAAGCGTGATGTACCAAGCTTGCGGGGCACTGCCCACCAAAATTGGCAATTGTAAAATGTATACTGTTATGTGAAAACTAGTAGACTGAATAGGTATGTAAAATCTCACTTCGCCCCAGCTGCATATTATTTACGTGGATAGCTAGCCTTCACTTTCACCAAGTCACAATAAAACAAAGTCTTATTCATAAGCAACGAGTACACTAGGAAAGTTCCCATGTATGCCGCGTTTGTTCGTGTAAGAAGCAGTAGAATCCGGATGAAGAGGCAATAAGTTTCGCTGAGTAGGTTACGTTGTTCAGCGTCATTTATAGATAGGCACCATTTCTTGGAAGGAATCCTTGGAGTTCGAGTGCTGCTGTTTGTAATGAACTTTGTTTATAACGTCAGTGGACGCCGCAGGAATGCCGTATTTTTGTGTCATGAATGGTCCGTGTAGTCAGCCATTTTTCGATTGGCGTTATTGACAAATGAAACTTAATTAGAAGAAATTGTTAGTTTGTACTTGGGTTGAGATAGACTCGGCTTTGTGGCAACAGGCGTCAACCAAACCAATGCATCCAAGTTCATAACATAGCATATATTAGTTGAGACACATTCACATTAAAGGATTTGGTTCCTGTGAATTGGCTGTCAAAACTCCCGTTAAAATCGAATTAACCGTCGTAATAATATGTAAAGACACTAGAAACTAGTGTAGTAGGGCACAGGGGGCCATAAGGGTTACGAAATCTGGATACCCCACCTACGCATAGGAAATTCGTGTACTCACCATATACGATGAGTGGGTGGGGGCTCAAAGTATAAAAGCCATGCTATACAAATCCCAGATTCCTTGGAAATTTATTCTTGAAGTCAACTATCTGTTGGTTTTGGCAATATCGTGTGGGACAATAGATGAACAATACGTGTCATAAATTGAGCGATGAAATGAGTTGACGTATTAAAAAAAAACTTTCGTTGCATCACCAGGATCTAATAGTCACAAAATATCCACAGCAGAGATTATTCCAATGCTGAATGCCAAAATAAATTAAACTTTTAAGCACAAAACGTAGTTAAATTTTCATTCAACAGTTAGAGCCATGATAACTTCCCCGCTAACTGACCAGAAATTTTATTTAACCTTAAAAACAACAAAAAATCATGCCACCAGAAGGTCGTATACTTAATATATTTTATCAACTCATTTTCGCAATTACCAACTACGAACTAAAATTCACTCCTGCTCCGAGCTCAACCAAACTGAGAATAAACTTTTCAATCAATCGCCTTTTCAATCAATATGTATAAATTCAAATAAATTCAACATATTGCCTAAACTCCTCAAATTATTACGAAATTTTGTATACCCAAGTTCAACACACATGCATCATACTACTTTTCCTACCCGTAGTGTTCACAATACAGAAAAAACATAATGCGAATCCATGAGTACATAAAAAAATCATTTCAAACGCATAAAAACCTCACAAGTTTCCTCTCAGCCACAATACGTGCATGTCAATCTCGTTGATACCCCCAAAGAACAAAATGATGATTAAAAATCTACCTTTGTTGCAAAGTACTCATACGATTTATAATACTACGTTAAAGATGATTAATGTAATGAATACAATAAAATTAAGTATATTATACAGTAACACTTTAACCATAAGTAGATAGGGAGATGAGATAAATTTGAAATGAGGTTTTTTAGTACACATGCACGGTCCCGAGTGCAAACGCATTTTTAAAAATAACTAGAAAATTGCACAAACTGCGGACACGACGTTGCGTGAGATATTTGTCGATGATTTCAGATACAAAAGAGACTTTTCAAAGCACAAATTTCGGTATTCTTTTGAAAGCATCAATGTGCAGCTGGTTAACATCTTGACCATTAAAAATCTCATGTTTATCTTCAGTAACAAAGTTTTATTTCGTACATGAGGTTCCCATAACTTACAATTAACGCTACTAAGCAACTCGTACTACTTATTGTTAATCATTCGTTATTTTTTGTTGGTTGCAGGAACTATGTAAGTTGAATTTTGCTGCTACAACCAACGTAACTATGCCCCTTCCCTGTATTTGCGTCTTAACAGAAAAGGATAAGTTTGCATGCTACTATCCGCGGTGCTGGAAATAGATATTTAATTTCAGGATGATGATCTATTATACTCCTTTATTGTTGCTTTACTTTCATCTGTTCCACATTCTATACACCACACATTCGTTTATATCATGTTCATAATAATAACACTTAATATTTATGGTTTACTGAATCAATATCTTTTCATTGACAGCTTAACTTTATCATCGAAGAGTTGAAGGATCCCGTCAAGTAAGTGTAGGCATAACCTACATATTTCTTTAATACTCTTTTCTTCGCGAGTAATCACAATCATTGATGTCGGCAGCGTTTTCATTGTTGTCTTTCTTTACTCATATCTGATCATAATTTACAGAAATCTTCCTATCGCCATCGGCTTTTCCTGTGTATTGGTTACAATCGTGTATTTCTTCACCAACGTGGCGTTCTTCACCACTCTTAGTCCAGCGGATATGCTTAACTCTGAGGCTGTTGCAGTGGTACGCATTTTATGTATTCGACGATTTTCTAGCATGAACAAGTAGTTCAATGCACTATTTATTTCCTACTTTAAACGGGTAATCGCATCACATTGAAATAAAATTGCTTTCGTAGACTTTTGCAAATCAACTGTACGGTTCCATGTCGTGGATAGTTCCACTATTCGTAGCAGCTTCCACATTCGGTGGCATTAATGGAATTCTCCTTACTTCCTCGAGGTAAAAATTGAAATTTTATTGAGCACTTTCGCATGAATAAAAGAGTTACTGCGTGGTGCAGTAGGAAGGAGTTGAAGAAATGGTACTGCACTTCTCTAAAGGGAGAACAGGATATGAGATCCTCCGGGGAAATTATGATGATGGTAGGCGCACATGCAATGTGTAGATGTGTATAAAAAATGAATATCTAATTCTGCAATCCTCACAGATTATTTTATGCTGGTGCTATGGAAGGGCAAATGCCTGAAATTTTGACAATGATTCAAACCGACAAGCATACACCCGCCCCTGCGGTTCTGTTTGTGGTTAGTATATACTCATTAGTCACAATTTTTTAACATAATTTTTACAACTGAAATGGATGGTTGGTTGGTTCAAAACTAATAACTTGTTTTTACTGATTTGTTATTGGAACACATGATCCAAATTATGCACACAGGCGCTGTTATCACTCGTGTATCTGGCATCTCCCAATATTGGTGATTTGATTAACTACGTCGGCTTCGCAACTTGGGTACGTCTTGTAATGCCATTTTTAAATAAATACGGTGATGAATTGGGATAAACTTTTCAAATCATGTATTACTTTCACAATAGTTGAGCATTGGCGTTGCCGTTTTGTGCATACCGATTCTTCGATGGAAACAACCCGACCTGCCGAGACCAATCAAAGTTAATATGTTCTGGCCTATCATTTATATCATTGGTACCGCAATTATTACGGTTGTACCTATGTTTGCTGATCCCATTACCACAGGTAATAATTGCACGTGACTTTTTTAAATAAGCTGGTGACTATGTGTGCATATGTTTATACACTGATATATTGGCTATCTGTTTAACAAGAATTTAATAATTTGTTTATTCAGGTATTGGGCTGTGTGTGATCCTAAGTGCTGTTCCAGTCTACCTATTGTTCATAGCATGGAAAAACAAGCCAAAATTTGTGAGGGATATCACCGGTAAGCACGTAAAAAGTATTTGTGTCTTCCTTTTACAGAAATGGAATGTTTTGGTCTATTTTACTTCGGGGAATACATATATATATATATATATATATATATATATACATATATGGAGACAACATTAACAACACTCCGCGGGCGAAATTTAAAGCAGCTTTTTTAATTATTTTGCTTGTACTATAACCAGCAGTTTTTTAATTAATCTTTGTAGGCAAATTAACGAGGCTGTTACAGTCTTTTCTAGTTGTTGAATACCCTGACAAGTGGCATCAACAAAGTAGAAGTAGACAACTTAATAATAACGTAATATTAAGTAGCATGAAGCACACCTATACCTCTTACAACAGATTGAATTTAAGTGATATGCGACAACCTTGCTTTACTCCCCCTTCCTGTGACTCTTTAACGGATATAAGACTAACTCCCTACCACGTTGGAGCTGGAGCTCACACGACCATATCCCCAACGGAAAAAACCCGTCTTCGTGCCACTTCCATTGGACATTTTTTAACAGTATTAAAACAAAACACTCTGCTTGTAGAATAATACCCTCCCACTAAGCCTCCCACACTTTAATAATATACTTGGTTCCTTCATGCTTCTTTTATTTTAGACTACTCCCACGCAGTATCGACAGTATAGTAGTAGGACTGATGACTGTAGTAGTCCCGACCCTGTTACACAGGGTTGTAGTTCCACAAGTAAACCGAATTTGCCATTAAGTATTAACAAAAGCCCTGCTTACTCCCGCTTACGTACAAAGGAATCGGAAGTATCAGCAAAATACAACACTAATTCAAATTAATATTTTTATCTCATATTTTGAGTTTTACTATATTAGGCTTTGTGCTTTAATCGTAATTTCTGTATTATTATTTGTTATTGTAAAATCAGTATTCTCCATCACATATTTTTTATTGTACACGTGCACATGATTATTATTCTTATTTGTTTATTTGCTATTTCCTATTTTTGGTTTACTTTGTTTTGCATCGTCCAGATTCTATGACGAGACTTTTACAGAAGTTGCTCGTCGTGTTGAGACCAACCTAAATATCTGCGCAACATGCTGAAGGATTTTGTTTACAGTTTGTGCAGCAGAGGTGTTTTATTTGTCAAATGTTGTATATAAAGTCAAAATGAATTTTTGCTCTTGTGATGAATGACTGTATTTTGTTTTATTTTCAGGTTGGTGCACAAAATTGGCACAGAAATTATTAGTTGTCTTAGCTCCAGAGAAACCACAGAAGGTTTAATGTTATTCGTTAGCTTTTAATGAATTATGAAATTAAACTATTTTCGGTATATAAAATGTTTTGAACAAAAATGTCTAAATATCTCGTAGTACACACTACTATACATATAATACAGTACAGGAATTACATGAACGGGAATAAGGAAATGATTGATTCATGGGTAGAAATTTTCTTTAGAATTGATTGTTGTTAATAGTGTTTAGTTAGTGTAGCGCAGTGTCGATCAGTGTTCGGATATCGACAGTAAATGGTTTGTCCAACGTCTCGATTAAGTCATTTACGTGTTTATATGTAAGATTTGTATCTAGAAAATTATGATCAGCCTTGTTTCCAACAATATTTCGTATAAAACCTCGTCGACTCAATCAGTTACTACTGGGTCTCGTGAAACTAGAAGGTTTCCTTCCAATAAGTTTAAACTATTTGAATTTTATGAATTTCGGTACACAGCTCTTTCCACCATATATTATTACACATTATGATGAAAAGTTAATATGGAAGACTACGCAGCGCTGGGACATTTACAAGATGGGCTGAATAGTCGACCAATTTTAGATGTGTCCAAAATGTAGAAAATACATACATATATATACATACATATATATAGCAGCTTTATTTCGACCTATTATAATGTCTGAATAATAGATGATCTGTTTTGTAAGTTTTATAAAATGTGTATAATTGAAATGCTTTAAAAAGAAATTGTCTTTAAACATGGTATCTCCATACCAACCATTTTAGTTAAACCTACATTTGCAATATTACAGTTTACAACAAAAAGATTTATTGAGAACCTACAGTTGTTTCTTTTTCAGTTTTGGCCAGACATAATTTTGCAATTAGTTAAAACTTTAGCAAATCTTTAAAGCCGTCACTAAATAGGAATGTGAACAAAAAACAAAAAATGCTCTTTTGATATCAGAAGGTCCAATATTTTTATACATTATAAATACTTATACGAATACTTTTTAAACGGAGAGGTAGTCGTCTAGGCTTGAAATGAACGTACTGGTGTTCTCTTTTAAATGTTTCTACTTTAATTATCAATTCGTACGTGTTATGAGTTAACAGCATTGTCACTGTTGCCGTCAGTGCACAATCAGCCGTTAGGTTTGTTCAAATTTAAATAGTTGTATGAATGTTAAGAGCTTAGTATTTTAGCACAAAGAAAACATGTATAATAGTCCGACATGAAATCAAGTAGAAATTTGGCAGCAAACCAGTGACGATATATAGTTATGTAGTTATGATACCGCTGATAATAAATCAGAAATGTTCTCAGCGATTACCAAATAGCTCTGTTTTAAACTGAAAAACACTTCTAAACCAAGTATTAGAAGTTTGGTGTTTTTTGATGTACATACGTATAGCTACTCAAAGTAAACCATCTGTTGAAATGTTATTTTAAGTTTTAAGTGTTTAAAATAATATCTTGATTTTAAAATGTATGTGGGTAAACTTACAACATAGTGTTAACGTTACAATAAGTTATAAACTCATCAGACAGAAGAATCATAATGTGCTTTCCGGAAGTGGAATCTCGAAATTTAAGAAGAAACAGTTGCTTATCGTTCTCAGTGTGTTTATTTTATGATGATTTATAATAATGTCTTGTGTACACAATCTTTTGTTTCTCAATTATATTGTTGTCATTATTATTATTATTACAGATGAAGTTCTACTTTATTTTTTATTTTTATTTGTATTTTACTACCCTGGACATTAGAAGAGGTTGTATCCACGTCTAAATATTTATTAACATATATAGGTATATCAATGTCGCCATTCGCCATTCTTTGATGACGGTGCAGTTGCTACTCAAATTTGCATAAGGCAAGGGCATGATCAATTTTCAGTACAAATTGTACGTATAGGATTTCCATAAAAACAGTCCAAGATGTTGATACATAGGTCAACTTAACTACACTTTAATAGGATTACACGATATCGAACAGCTACAACACCATTCACTACCGGCATATAAATTATAATTTCACAAAATCTGTCTACAGTGCACGCGATCACAGAAATAGAGCAACGATTTTTGAAGATCGGGATCCCTCTTGACTTGCTACACACCCGTTTTTTATTTGTACCTTGTATGATTATGCGCAGCATATCTAAATTTCCTTATTTGCTATGTGAATATTTCTGCAAGGAAAAAATGACAGGTTTGAGGTCATGGCGTTCAAGGCCAAACTCAGGCTATATACCTCATTTCTGTAGCTCCCAACTTAAAGTACAATAACTTGACACAATAAATAAATGTTATATATGGCTGACTGCATCATTCAGTTTAAGTGTTTGTATACAATCAAAATTATATTAACGAGCAATCAGTAAAAGAGTTGTATAAGAAATTGAAAAAAATTAAGTAACCAAGAGGAATCTGGTGCTTCCAGTTTGCATTTCAAATCACACGATTGTCTACTACAGACAAGTACTATTTAAAAATTATAACTGTTAGTAGAGGAGTTCTAAAGACATGCAATGCGCATTTATGAAATGACTTTTATTATTAAAACTGGATTGCTTCTCTCGTTAAGTTATTTTACAAAATATGATAAGTTAAGTAATATCTTCCAAGCATGTATCTATGCTGCTGCATCCCACTGATAGAAACCTTAAAACTGATAGTAAACGCCAAAATAAAAGTTAATTGCAAAAGTTCTAAAGTTCTATCCTCCTCACGTCGTCGTCTTGAAATATGAATAATACTACTGCTCTTGAGATGTCACTGTCACACCTGGTTACGAAATCAGGCACAGGTAAATAACGGATGAAGAAAATATCAATTTTTTTTATTATTTACTCCTATGCAAATCCACAAACCGATAAACCCATTTAAAATACACCTCTCGGCGGGGAACTCCCCATCGTTTCCTTGTTTTTATGTTACACGTAAGTATGCATGCTCTCAATTCAAAATGTCAACATATCAAGGTTTTTTTTGCAAGCATCGCCAATCTTTGAAATTGTATATTAGGATGTGCCAGTAGGAGCGAGACGACAAAAAATGCAAACAGAGTATACATTAGCTTTAGTTTTTATAAAAGTATTATATAGTAACCAGACAATTAGCGGTAAACCATCGATGAAAATCAAAGTTCTGCAATTGACTGGAACTGACCATCTGCATCTGTTCAGAAATATCATTTAAAAATCCGAGATAGTCGACAACTTTAAAGCGTTGCCTAGAAAAGTTTTTTATCCATCATTAAGTTTATACAATTAGGTAAATCTTGAAGATCACCGTTACTGTAAATTTTAACCTACCATCATTTATTACCAGTAGGCATACCTTGTAGCTTCTGGAAGACTATATATGTTCTGATTATACTAAAAATACATCTTGTTGCTTTGTTTATCAATTACACGAAATGCCGCAACATTTGGATCAATCTCTAGTGACAATAATTCAATAGAATTCAAGTTTCGCCTTAACTATGCGTCTATTGGCTATTGTGTAAGTATTTAAGCATTAATTTGCTGTAAGACTAAAATTTCCCGGAGGTAAAATTGATGTGCTTATTGCGTTCCCATCGTCTTGCTTGGAAAACAAAATCTAGTCATAACGGTTTTAAGTCACTAGTAATGTAGCCTATAACATATAAGGTACCTTGTTGTCGTAATTGACAAGGTAACTGCATTAAATGATAAGTAAAATCTTTTAAAAAAATCATACAAATGAATCTGTGAGAAAACTAATTATATAAATATTATGATTATCACAGGTCATTCGGAAGAAGAACAACTATTCACATTTTGGCTCTTAATTTCAAAATCCAATGTTTAAGCGATCTAGAGTGTTTCTTTTCTGTAGGGCCCTTACTGGTGCATACGATGGTATCTTTGATATAAAAATACAGATATTTCGTAAATTTATATACCGATAGTTACGCCTCAAAATAAGAAATGTTTTTCTCCCTCCGAATGACCCGTATCATTGAGACGAGTAGATGCTGCTGGAGTTGTAAATTAAGGCTAAAGGTACTCTCATCGTAAAAGTAAAAATTATGTCGTCGGTTAAGATAGGCAGGCGAATACGAAACTGCAATACGAAAATGTAGCCTTCACCGATAACTCCAAGTTGCGGGATAGTTACTAAAATGCGTATAATATGTTCTATGTAATAATATTAAGGCTACAGTAAAAAGAAAAAGGTGCCGTAACATTTTGAAATCGCCTGTATTAAGAGAATTCAGTCATTTTATGAAGCTTATAAGATGAGAAGACTGCTTCGAGACCTGTTCATAAAGATGGGGATGAAATACACTTCACATATATTACTTTATTACCACACAGCACCCAGACCGTGTCTTCAATAATATAACATGGCAACTTTGGCTATGATCGGCAGCGTCACGAGAGAAGAACAACTAGTTACAATTACACGTTACACACATCTACACACAGGTCGTACGTCCACGTTAAAATAGTTGCACACACGTGGTATACTTTCTCCGTTAAAAATACACTCGGTGTGGTTTTGTCTATATGTGAAACAAAGTGTTTTGCATTGCCGACTTTACTTTTTGTAAGCTCTGTAATATGCTGGAGCATTTGGGTGGTGTCAAAGTTCAAACTGTTATGGGCCTTCTTACTAAGCAATGTAAATCTGTTAATCTTTAAAAATGAAAGGTTGTATGCGGTCTTATCATGTATACCATACATACTAATTATAATGCATCCTTCGTTCTGTAACCGTTCACATTTTGTCAAATAGAAGTAATCTGCAATATTTACGCAATTGTATCAGAAGCAAAAATCGTGTTTGTCTGCGGAAAAAGAGTCTGCTATTTTATCCATTAATCAGGAAGCACAAAGCACTTTCTTGTGTACTGTCAAAAATACGTAGTAGACCAATTTAGCTTCATAATGTGTAGCACAGAGAAAAAAAAATGTAAAGTTTATTGATCGAAATAAATATATCCGATATTCATCTGCCGAAGCACACTTACGTCAACACAACAGTCGTTTTTTATTCTAATAACTCACTCTAACTCACTAATTATTTTGGAACTCTCCTATTTTTCCACAACTTTCACCGCGTTTTTTAGATCTACTGAACATGGGCCAAGGAAGGTGCTAACACGAATTAAATTAAACATCTGATGAAACATACTTTCATAGTTTTTCATTTACAAGGAAAATTGCATTTGCATATGTATACATCTAGTGTTCTGTTAACTATTGTTGAATTGAATTTATCCCTGGATATTCAAGATGCATCACTTGGGTCGGTGTCAATTACATGATTGCTCTATTTCCTGCAGGATGGAATTCCCCCACCGTTTATTATGAAGGTTTCTTCCTTTTCGTACTTTCCCCACCCGGTGCCAGGCAATTTTTCATTGTACTGATTTCTCCTACTTCTCTTTGCAGAAAAGTCATCCTTCTTTAATCATTTTTATTTTATTTCAATTTCTGTCATATCGGAAAAATTTCTTATCTATCCCCCCTCGATTAACAAAAACCAAAAACTAAATTTGCATATAACTGCAAAAGAAAATATGCGCATTCGAGTAATTGCAATTACTTGCAAATGCGTTGTCTAGTCACTATTAGTTTGACCATCGGCTTAATCGTATTAAAATCATGTTTTTTATGTCGCAGCCATATGCCATTATTAGGAATTTTTACGATGATATATTCGTTGATGACTTTATGGGAACTGAGCTCAAGTAAAATCCCTTTTGCTTTAATAAAAAAATTATTTTTATGAAACCGACAGTTGAAACTACTAAATACTACTTTTCGCCTATAGACTAGTATATTTTCCAATATATTCCAAAATTATATTTATTAGGACTTCTACAGAAATACTTCTAGAAATGGTTTGTCGTATTGTGCCGTCCCGCCGTCCGTCCGTACGTGTACGCGACAACTCTTGAAGCAGGGATCGGTAATCTAAAAAAAATTGTAATCAATTGGAGATTAAAGATTAGATGGTAATTCAAGAAATAATCAGATTAGAGATTATTGATTAGAAGATAAA
>JAHZNE010007670.1:0-30885 GCA_027744055.1 Callyntrura sp. NNG-2020 | reverse complement strand
GGGGAATCCGGAACTGCAAAAGATTCGAGAGGAGCAGGTGCGCAAGTGGTTGATTTTTGAACAGGAGAACCCCGCAGGAGGAAGTTTGACGGCGTCGATGGACGTGGATAGTCTGGCAGCCGGAGGAGGAGCGGTCGGGTTGGAGAATTTGGCGCTGATAAATGGAGCTTGTGAGTTGGAAGGCCAGGACGGAGAGGGTTTGTCTGGGCGAAGAGTCCGTTTTCTCACAGATCAGGAGGGAAATTTGTTGATCAGCGTTTTCATGAGCAAGTTAGTCCACCTCTTTCTCTTTCTTATCAAGATCGCCTCTCGGGGTTACCTTGACTTTGTTCCTCCTCTTACTACCACCCCCACCATCCCCGCACAATTCTTTGCACCATCACCACCCTCCTCCGAGCACTCTGTCTCCTCCCCGCGACACTCGATCACCTCTTCCACTTCTGTTTCTAGTCATTGTCCCTCTGTGATTCTGAATCTTGAAGAGACTGAACTACTTACTAAACAGACTGTCTTACTTTATGCCCCGCCCTATAGTAGCACCCCGGCCACGCCCCTGTCAGAGGAAGCGCCTATTCTTTTGAGCAACGGGGGTTTGCTGGGGGATGGTGATATGATGACGTTGCATCAACAGCAGCAGAGTCCATCTTTGGTGGTGAGTCCGCCTTCCCTTGAAGCAACGCTGATTGCAGGGGAGGGGCGAGAGGAGGAGTTAGTCGACTCTATAGAACCTAGCGCCCCACCTTTCCACACGGTTGCAGCGGAGGAGGAGGAAGAGGAGCAGCCTTCTAGCATTGTGCTGTTGGAGTCTCCTCTTAAGGAGCCCCCACGAGAGAAACCGCCAGCGCCCCCTGCCGGTGATGACTCTGCGAACGAAAGCTCCGATGAAACGTTGTCGGTTAGCTCGTGCAATTCTATGATTGAGATTTTACCGGACAAGAGCAGTTGCAGTGGAAGTTACGACGTAAATCCGGAAGTTGACGACGAGGAGGGGGAGGAGGAGGAGGTGCGTGAAGTCCAGCCGCAAATGGAAGAGATTATCGAACCAAAAACGGAACCGGAAATATTGAGTGTGCCCGAGGTGGTTGGAACGGGGCCTTGTTTCCAACTGGGCGTCATGCCAGAGTCAAAGGTCAGCGGGGAGAGTGTGAAACCACAGGAGCTGTCGGAGGAAGAGGAGGAAGATGAGGCGGCTAGTCTGATAATTCACGAGTTGGCGGAACACAACGAGGGGATGGCGGTAAGGAATAAAGGGAATGAGGAAGGTGGCGGTGGAGGGATCTACCCTCCTACAGTAATGATATCACCAGCGCCAATGACTAAAATGCCGAATGTCGACGAAAATAATAACATTGTTGAGGATTCCGTGTTGGAGGAAGAGGACGATGAGGAGGAGGAGGAAATGGTGAGGAGCATGCAGTCTGGGGTGGAGGTTCCCTCCAATCCTGCTGTGGCTGTGTCACCTCCACAGTTTAACCCGGAAATCGGAGGACAGACAATGATGATGCCAGAGTTGAGGAGATCCACCTCATCCTCAGACGGGGACGCGGAGGATGATCACATGGATCGCGCCGCCATCGTCGAAACGGTTCCCATCCCTCCCCCAAAACCCAAGGCACCCCATCAATTTTTGTTGTCCACGGACGATCAAGAGGCGCAGATGGTGTCGCTGTGCATTCAAGAAGAACACCTATCCGCCGTGGCTATCACGATTGCCAAGTGGGAATCCATGAGTAAAGCGCAAAGTACCGAAAATTTGAACAATGCTGGAATCGCGCCGTCCCCAGGTCCCCTGGGTCACGCGCCCGTTACCAAATCCGCCAGCTCACCTTGCCCCAAAACAACTTCCGGTCTGGGAACGTCACCATCTCTCCCCCAACAGCATAGACCGCTTGCGGCAAAGCCCCTGCAACCGGGACTTCCCCTCCCGGGGAAGGATACCCCGGCCACCACTCGAGTGGTCATTCATGGTTCCAACAGCCCCGGGGCAAGTGAACCGCTGATGGTGTCTAAAGCAGCGGGGTGGAGTTGCTGGAGTAGCAAAATGAAAGACTCCACCGGAGCCACTAGTACTCCCGGAGCGCAGCCGACTTCTCCCGACGGGACCGGTGGGGTTGGCCAGGAGGAGCCTATTTACGCCCAGCCAAATCACCAGGCTGGTACCACCATGACCAGCATCACCAACCCCTCCGCCATTTTGAAAAGCTACCCGAAGCCGTTGAGCAAAGGCGAAATTGTGAATTGGTTACGAGAAGGGGAAATTCACCGGGCTGGGTTGCTCCTCAACTACGCCCAGAGTCACCATCACGCCCCCTTGTCGACCGGTCACGCCGGGAACAACATGATGGGTCCGGTGCTCGTCAGCTGGTTTTTTGGTAAGAAATCCCTCCTCCCCCCAAAATGCTCCCTGTGACCCCACTTATCATGAATCTCTCCCTTTCCAGGTCTGATTAGCCGTCACCAAGCGGAGCGCTACCTGCAGGGTCAACCCAGCGGCACCTTCTTGGTTCGAATTTCCACTCGGATTTGGGGTTACACTTTATCCTATGCCGCCACCGGAGGAAGAATCAAGCACTTCCTTATCGGCGCCATTAACCCCGCCGTCCCAGCCACCCTGGAGACCGCCCCTGCAGAAACGGCGTTGCCACCCCAATCCTGCAAACAACAACGCATGCTTCCCTTCCTTCCCCAAGGACGGTACGCCTTCATCGGCACCAACATGACTCCCTACGGCACCCTTGTCAGTCTGATCCGCCACCACAGTCACGCGCCCATCACCAAACTGGGCGGCGAAAAACTGCTTACCCCCTGTCCCGGTGGGCCCCAGGTCGCCGGACTGGAAAGCCTTTTTCAAAAGTCTGCTCTTGCTCCGACCCCGCCCGCGCCAAGCACCTCCACCTCCGCATTCATGATCCCGTCTGTGTGAAAATCAGAGAAACACTCGGCCAAGTCACCGCTGCGCTACTATGGGGGCACTCATTTTTGTGTTTTAGGTTACCTGTTTTATTTTTTGTTAAATTTTCACCATTTTTATTCCATAGATTCCTCCTATTTTACGGTTTGGATTCCTTCCTTAGAATCTGTCAATCTCTTTTCATTGTTAACATTTTCCCCTGTTATGCGAAATAAAAGAAATAAAATACCTGACCCCCGGTGGGGGTCCATTTTATAATTTTTTTTGGGTCTCTCCTATCATTGTCTCACGTAGCCCCAAATTGTAGCTTGCCATTTACCTGGCGCCGTGGAACCTATGCATATACACCCACGTACATTGTACGGCTGTTTTCTCTTTTGCGAATGTGACCAGATCGAAATATCAAAACAAATTCCAAAATCGGGAGGAATTGCGTCATGTCTTGGTAATCAAGTAATCATACACGCGTCGAAGATGATGCAATATTGGAGGTACGGTATAAACCGTCTGGATTTTTTTAATGGGAGCGTTTTTTCTTGCGACAGTGGCACTTTGCGAAAAATCCATTCAAAGTGGTCAAATAGGTGGTAAAAGTAACGAACCGTAACAAATTTAATAGTAACCCCAGTAACCAGGGTTACAAATGGGGAGGCATTTTTTGCATAAAATGTGCTCGAAACCGTTGTGAGTGTGAAGAGTGGGAGGGTCTTTATTAAAAATTTTCCGGTTGTTCTAATTTTTATGGGAGTACGTGACTCTCTGTTATTTGGACAATTTCCGACGGGATTTTTTGGGAAAATGTAAAAGTGTCGCAGCGGTGGAGAGAGAGAGGTAACAAAATGGGAAGCGGGTGGGCATGCCAAAGTATAGTTGTGTCAAGGTCGCACGGAAGGAAAAAGCACTTTACGGGCGGTGACGAGAATACCAAGTAGGCTTTCAACACCGGCTTTTAACGTCACTCTTAATGTCGTCATTGATGGAGTCCAGTGATTTTGAGTGCGGAGTGGCAGGTTGACTGATTGTACGCAGGAGGAAAGGAATTTTTTACGAGTTCTGCATATTCTAGGCAGTCGTACGGGAGATGATAAGAAAACAGGCAGCAGAGACGGTGGCACCACTCCAACGAAAGGTGGAGAGCTGAGTGATCGCGTTTTTGGGGCACTCTCTCCACTTATTGTAAAGTTGCTATCCTGTAGGTTGTTTGGGGTAACCGGAGATTTTTGGGCGACCCGGGCTATAAAGGGACATGTCGTTTTACACGGAAGGGAAAAGGGGGACCATCCAAGGCCCCTCTAATTTTGACCCGGATGAGCCAGCCCGAGCCCTGTTTGAAGGGATGAAGGGGTTGGGGACGGACGAGCAGGCTATTTTGGAGGTGGTGGCGAGTCACTCGAACGCACAACGACAACAGATAAAGTTCAAGTTTGACGTGCTTTACCGGAAGGATCTTAATAAGGAGTTGGAGGGGGAGTTGGGAGGGCATTTTAGGAAAATTGTGCTCGCCCTGATGACCCCGCCGGAGGATCAGGTTTTGAAGATAATAAACCATTGTGTTTCGAAGAGTCGTGGGGGGAAGTTGTTTAAGAGGTTTCAAAAGTTTACGGGGAAGAAGGGCATGCCACCGGAGGCGTTTATGCTGCTGGGGCTGCTGTGGGGGAGACCGAATCGGGAGTTGGCGCTGATTAAGGAAGGATACAGAAAAAGTAAGTGGTTACGAAAATATGGGGGGTGTATGGGGGGAGGTGTGTGGGGGGCTAATATAATTTTTTTCCCAATTTTGATTTGGTGTAGTTTATGGCAACAAGCTGGATAAGGAAATGGGGGACGAGTTTGGAGAGGAGATCCGACTTCTTCTTGCGAACATCTTGAGTGGAGGTCGAGATGAAAGCAGCAAGGTGGACGACGAAAAGGTTCGAGAGGACGTTTGGGAGTTGCGAGAGTCGGGGACGCAGGCAGAGGTGATGCAAATGTTTTTCAACCTCCGAAGCTTCGTCCACCTCCGCGCCATCTTTGACGCGTACAAGGAGTTAACCGGGAATGAAATTGAGGAGCTTATCGAGACCCTGGAGTTGGACGGGAATCTGAAGGAGGCTTATCTGTCGATGGTGAAGATACTGCGGGACATCTGCGAATTTTTTGCGGATCGGTTAAAAGAGGCGATTGAGGGGGCGGGGACGGATGATGACACCCTCATCGGGATTATCGTGATGAGGTCGGAGATCGATCTGGTGGATATTATCAAGGGGTACGAGAACAAGTACGCGACCACGCTGCAGAACGACGTGGCGAATGACACCAGTGGGGACTATAAAAAGATTTTGAATAAACTGCTCGAAATCCCAGAGGGGATGATCCAGTCCGCAGAGGAGGATGAAGATGGCTTGAAATTTGAAGACTTGGGGGTCAACACGGAAGCCGAACCTTTGGAAGACTTGCTAGCCGCCATTGAGAAATCGGAGACGGAGGAGACTAAAGAGGAAGAGGACTAAGGAGAAATATCCAGAGTCCTGGCTAGCTGTTAAGATATAAAAAAAGGAGATAGAGGTGGGGTATAGAACTTTAAATATTTGCTGAAAAGGAGAACGATGGAAGTTATAAAATGGAAAATATTTTCTTGTCCTTAAAAAATACTTACTTTTCCCAAAATATGTAATGGTCTTTAAAAAACTTTAATGGCTTAAAAAATATTTAACTATTCCCAAAAAATACTTACTTGTTCACAATTTAATTTTTGCCGAAAAAATACATAAAATATACTTAAAAAGTGGAAAAGTAAGTGTTTTGTGACAAGAAATGTTTTACCTTTATATTTTTGCTGGAAGGTAGCGTGTATGAATATTGGTGAAAATATTATTTATGATGAGTGCTTATATTAATATGTATTAAATTAATTAATTGTATGATTCTGAAATGAAAATGAAATGAATAATACAAAAAAATACAAAATTTATCATGGGAGCTTACAACGGCGAAACTTTATTCAGTTGAACAGTGGAAAAGTAGAAGAGTAAGTAAGCTTCAAATTCGAAAAGTCACAACAGAGAGAAACTTTTTTTGCGATTGTTTTTAAAAATGCTTTGAAGAAGGAGTCAAGGTGAGTAGGAAGAAAAGACAATTTTTAAGGAAAGGAAAAACAGTGGAAATCATGAAGGGAAAACTTCAGACAGGTCAAATTCCAGGAAAAGAAGGAAGACGAAAGACAGCAGCAGATTAAACTTATTCAAGAAATCAGATTCCCCGGTTGTAGGCCCGCGTTCATCTAACCCATCCAGCCACCTCCTTGTCCAGCGCTGTGCATGTTGGCGGCGTTCACTGGAGAAAAAACAACAAGTAATTAATTTATGGACACGATGAATAAAATTGGGAAATTCAAAAAAATTATCCTCCCCCACTTACTTGCTCCATACTGTCCAGCATTAACTCCCTGGGCAGATCCCTGAGATCCCTGGGCGGCATTCATCATCGCGGCACTACCCTGGCTTCCTTGCATGGCGCTACCTTGATTAGCAGCAACGCTGTTATCATGGCTGGCGCTATCACCCCAGCTTTCACCAAAGTTGGAGCTGCTTCCAAAACGTTGTCCTCCGCTGCTGCTGGCGCCGGCATTACGGGCAGCCAATCCGGAGTATTGACCAGCGGATCCCTGGCTACCTTGGGCATTGGCGGCATTCATTGCGCTACCTTGGCTACCTTGGGCACCATAAGCGTTCAGGTTAGAACCGCCCATGGCATTCATGGCTCCAGCGCCTTGGTTGTAGCCGTAGCCACCACCACCAACGGGAGCTCCATAACCGCCACCATAGCCGCCTCCCCACTGGGGTGCGCCTTGGGCAACAGCAACGACAACGAGGATCAACAAAGCCTTCATGTTGGCGGTACGAAAGACGGGTGAAAGTGAAGTCTGAAAAAAAAATCAGAAAAAAACAGCAAAAATTTAATTAATTTTTGCACACGATTAAATATCGTGGTTTTATTTTTCCTCTCTCAGTCTTCATTCTGTTCTCTTACCAAGACAAGTTGATAAGGCTGATGAGCTGAGGAGCTGAAATGATGCCTCAACTCGGTTTCGGGCTCGCTTTTATACAAAATCGGCTCTGCCCGGAAAGCCAGATTTGCAACATCATCACAATTCACAATTGCTAATTAAAGTAATTCTTCCTATCTGCGAAGAACAATGGCGGTACGTGTCGCAACCAAAGACAATAACCTTGTCGCTTCTCGCCTGCTTTAAAGTCAGGGGGCATTCATACTTAACGTCCACCTTTTTTATTCCTTGGATCTTCCTCTGTCAAAACACCCCTATTCGGAAAATGTGGAAGAGGTTCCATTCTTTGTGCTGCCATCCATAAACGATGTCATTCCTTTTATCTCGTTCCTTTTTACCTGACCGCGACTTACAATAGAGACGTACACGTTCCCATAAAAATTAATCGTCGAAATCTGAAACAATGGCACATTATTCCTCTTGATAAAAAATCCTTCCTTTTCTCGACTTAAGATTATCCACCAACTTGTCACGTACACCAATGGGGGTCCTTCATATCTAACGCGGGCAATTTTTTTTGCAAATACATTTTCATCCATTTTTGCATCCATGCAATATTAACTGTTCCCACGTTGCAAGACGCTAGTAAATGAACCATTTTGGCCTAGCTAAAGCATCCGGATTCCGGAATGTGTGCACGATTCCTCATGAAAGACCACCTACATTTATAGACGTAAACAGGAAAGCCGCATTAACCGACGAACAATCGCCCAGACTCTATCTGGCGGTGACGACGCGATATCCGCCGATAAATCTTTGCTCTTACTCTACTCCACTCATCAAAATATTTGCGTTTATAGTTTATGGGCAATAAACGGAAAAATATTGTGGACCACCGATAATAAAATAGAGAGACATCGTTAAGAATGTAACGGTTCATTTTATGCCGTTGTGGAATCACTTTTTTCTGAAAGAGTAATTATTGGAGGGCATAAGTATGAGTGCATTTACCATTTACTTTGAAAATACAAAAAAATACCCCCGTCATCACATCACCCTCCGGGTTCCCTCCATCAAAACAGGAGCAGTCGCTTTTTCTCCAGTCCGGAAATGCCTACCAACCTTGGAAGAATGCTCTTAAAAGGGAAAAAATGCACTTATTTAGTAAAAGGTATGTTTTTTTCTCTCGGACGTCTTTATTGGAGAATGTGGGGTTTCGTTGCCGTCTAAAAATGTGGAGTCGGCCAAATTACTGGGTTTATTGTTCATTCAAGGTAATTTGGATTGGTAAGTGGTTTTGGCGAATCCGCGGAATATTGAGGTAGCATTAGACAATGTACCTGGTACTTTCGAAGGGTCAGTGTGTGCCCGGTTGTGGAGGAGCCAGTGTGTGTACCGCTGCTGCTGCTGCTGTATTTTTTCTTGGGAAGAGGACCTCAGGTAGATAAACGGGAGCAGGCAGGATGTCGGTGTACAAGGCGGGAGAAAGGGTAAGAAAAGTACCCTGTTTAAAAGGCATGGTGATTCGAATGTTGGCGTTGCTTCTTATTTTTGGCCTTCTCTACGGCTCCGTTTGGCTTGGAAAGGGGACCGTTCGTCACACGGCGGACTATGGGATACAAGACGCTTGTTTGAAGCTGTACGAGGCGATGAAGGGACTGGGGACTAATGAGAGCGTGATCATTGACGTGGTCGCCGCCCATACCGTGATGGAGAGGCAGCGGCTTAAGAAGAAGTATCAGGTGAAGTATGGGAAGGACCTGGTGAAGGAGCTGGACAGCGAGATAAGCTTTTCCTTTGGGAAGTTTGTGTTGGCGTTGATGATGGATCCTACGGAATTTGTGCTGGATTGCATTAACAAGTGCATCTGCTCCGTAAGTGGAAAGGTGATGAAAATAAAAAGGGGTAAAGTATTGAATATAGGTTATCCGCGAGGGGAATATGCCGTTTGTGAAATTTAAATGGATTTATTTTTAGAAGAAAACGGGTCGGCTGTTCAAGCGGGTGTCGTCTATTTTTAAAACGGGGTTGAGAGGGAACGAGCATCTTTTAATTGGTATGCTGTGTACAAAGTCGAATGCGGATTTAAAAGCGATTAAAAAGGCATACAAGAAACGTAAGGGGCTCTGTCACTAAAAAATCACGGCATAATTTGAAGTGTCCCGGAAGATATTAATCTGGTTATCTTTTGGTATGTAGAGTTCGGAGAAGATCTGGAAGAGAAAATGGCAGCTGATGGGAAGAGAATACCCAATGACGTGTGCTCCTTTATCCTGGACATGATTGGAGGTGAGCGGGATGAAGAGTTGGAACTGGACGAAGAGCTGGTGTCGGAGGACGCACAGGATTTAAATACAAGTAAAAATGAGGACGCGCTCCATCAAATATTGCAGGAGCGGAGTTTCCCGCATTTGAAACGAGTCTTTGACGAGTTTATGAATGTCAGTGGGAAAACGGTAGACTGTTTGATTGAAGAGTGGTCGGGAGAAATATCGGAAGAAATGCAAGGGGCTTATAAAGCTGTGGTCAGTTTAATTATTGATGGGGAACCGGCGTACTGGGCTGAGAGGGTGCAAAATTCGGTAGAAGGGGCAGGGACTGATGATGACACCCTAATTAAAGTAATCGTGCTAAGGGCGGAGGTGGACATGCTAGACATTATGGATGCCTACGAGAAGAAGTTTAATATATCAATGTTGACGGAGGTGGGAAATGATTTGAGTGGAGACTATAAAAATCTAATGTTAAAAATCTTGGCAAAACCGCCACCAGAGAAACGGGTAAAGAACGCGAATGTGTCCAAAGAAGAGAACTCTGTAACTGAGGAAATAGTTCCCGCGGAAAATAAAACTTCCACGGAAGCTGCACCTCCCCCGGACAACGAAGAAACTGAAGCAGAGGAGGTGGTTGCGGTGGAAGAGGAAGTCGTTGTTGAAACAAACAACAACCAAACGGAGGCGACTCCGGTGGAAGTAATAGAAACGGAGTTGGAGGAGACACTAGATAAAAACGACAACGTCACCGAGGAATCCTTGGAGGAAACGATCGTTGAGGAGGTCCCAGAAGAAACTACTATTTCCGACATTCAGGAGGACACCACCTCCCAAGACGTTCCAGAAGAGGAGAGCACAGTAGTTGAAGAAGTGAAAAAACCGACAACTGTAGAAGACATTCTCAAACTTGTAGCGATTGACGACCACGAGCCGGAAGAAGCAACGGAAGAGGCACCGGAAGTGGACCGTAAGGACTCTGTTGGAGAGGCAATCATCACCCCCGATGAAAAAGAAGCTGCGAGTCAGGATGCCGAGGACATAAAAAATAAAAATGTTACCGAAACAGCAGAATAGTAAATCTGCGCGCCACATAACAGTATTTTTTTCGAAAATATTCTAACCGAAATTATTTTGTTTAATCTACTAACCCTTCGTTGCCTGTAACTTGTAGGAAAAACAACCTTTCTCCCAAGTACACTCAAACATAACGAAAAGAAATCAGCTGTACTGTTAGATCGTGCTATCACGCGTTTTGATGCACAATAAAGTTGTCCCAATCCCTGCCCAAAAAAATGCACAAAAAATGTTTTATTTCTTTCTCTCTGTAAAATTGCTGTTGTTGATTGATTTTAAATTTATTGTAAAATTATGTGACACAACTTGGAATAAAATTATACCATTACGTTTTACTTTACATTTAGAGTTTGAAATTAATTTTATGCGTTTAAAGTCACTCTGGTCAGTGTAAATTACTAATAAGATGGCTGTCCCAATTATTGTTGACTCCGCCCACATTTTCAAGTCTAACCAACTAGGAAATGTTGCTTGACATAAAAAATAAACAAAGAGTACCAAAACAATCGCTGATAATAATTATCAGATAATTATGACAAGATATTATAATGTTAACAATAACATATATTGAAATAACCTTTGTTTACATTTTTAATATCAAACAACAATTCCCGATTGGTTAGAATTAAAAATGTCAACAAATTACGGTCGACAGAGCATAATAAAATTTAAAACTATTTAGGTAATTCATCATCAGACATATAATTAAATGCAAACAACGAATATCGTCATAATATATTAACTTCAAACTTAATTTTAAGAAAGTCCGTTTCTCGTCTCTGGTTAGTGTCTCTGGTTCGAAAACAACGGTTTCATCAGTACAGTTCAAATTGTAAAATACTGTTCCGAAACGATAACTAACTGTATGTCTCCTCCGCAAAATAACTGTGCATCTCTACAAATCCCACGCTTTCACAACGACACTAAATAAAAGTACTCCAGTCAGTGTATTTTCCATAATCGACCCCAAGTATGTGGTAGTTCGGTTCCTGTTCAGAACATCTATACTCCCACAATAGTATCCCATCGGTCGAAGAGATCGTAGTAACATTTTCCAATACCGGGTAAATCCTGGCTTAAATTTGTAAACATCAGCCTTCCAACTGTGAAGAATTTCCGACGACAAAATGTACGATTCTGCTCCTTGTGGTAGAGCCACCAGCAACATGAAAATGCATATCACCACTACAAATGGTAATATCGGGTACACAAAGGGAGACAACAGACGCCACCCATAAATTGAAAAGGTGACGGATACTATCACGATATAGAAACCAGTTCCCAAACAAATCCCTGTAACTTCCGCAGTTGTCGACCTTCCGATAAGATGAACAATACACAGTTTTTTGTAAGATGTTACAAAGACGGGAACTTCCCGGCGAAAAGCGAGCAACTGAATGTTTTTCAAGTGGGTGATCTGGATGCTGGTACAAAATAATATCAAGAGACAAGATGTCTGGATGGCAACACCAATTTCTTGAACCATGGAAAAAAAGAGAATAAAATGCCAGAGAATGTGAAAACCAGACCAAAACAGAGTGGTGCTCGTTTCCAATAGTTTATCCAATAAAACATTGGACATCGTAAACTTCAGTAGTCCAATGCCCCCCAAAACGCCAAAGAGGGATACCATGGGCCACAGTCCAAGTACAAAGAGGATTCCAAGATAACCTACAATGTCTTCCCGTATACTCATAACACTTTCCGCGACTTTGAAACATAAATTGTGTTTCATCAATTTAAAACGGGCGTTTCGCTGTTTTCCTTTGTTGAGGGTTACTCCTACCGAAAATTTTATCAGGAGGTCAATATAGTGGGACAGTTCATGACCCTCACAGTAAAAAAGTCTTTCCAGGAACAAAATTAAAATAGCTAAGATATGGCCGTAAAATGTGAGGAGAATTTGATCGGTGTGTCGTTTCACAATTGTAGAAAGGGATAAACCGTCAAATCCAATGATGCACAGAAAGAGAGCAAGTGCAGCGCATACAGTGTCCACGAAGAGAAAAAGGACGACAACGTACCAAGGCAACAAATTAAAGCATTTTGGGGGCACAATCAGTTTATGCTGAGAGGAGGACCAAGAAAGGATGCAATTATGGAGATAAACGAACCCTTGGATTCGTTCCGTCAGAGCTAACGTTTTCAGCATCATTGGTGTCGCCATTTTTGGTCTGAAAATGGGCCAAATTTTGAAATTCTTGAGCGAAACTCAATTAGGGAACTCCTCTACTTTGAAGTAGTGCCAAACATGGACTAAGGTGGAGTCATAATTCAATAAGTATAAAAATAGCAATAAGGAAGGAGCCGAATTCCATTTATTTTAAAGTATGCACTACTATAGCAGCTGTTTAAAAAATAATAATTTTCCTTTAGAATACCTTAAAATGAGAAAGCATGTATAATATAATAGCCTAACTAACAAACATAGTTCCCCGTTTGATGTAGGATAAATTGATTTTACATCTAAAAGGGCAAATGCATATACACGTGGCGAAATTAAAATTTTATCATTTGTGCTAAGAGAAGGAACCATATAATGAAAAGGTGATGTATAATAATGTATTTTGAATACTCGACAACTTTGTATTCAATTGTTGGTCTAAAATAAGAATATTTGTTCCGTAAAGTCAAAGTTTAAAAGTTCACTCCGAAGAAAAGCTATTACATTTGATGAAACGGGATAAACGAATTGAAAAAAATTGAATTTTTAAAAGCATGCATCAGTTCTATCTCTTGTTTTAAAAAATATTATAATATTAAGGTGGTCTGTGTTTGCATAATTTTTAGGATTTATAAATCAATATGTAATGAACGTATAATGTAACTAGCTAAAAGAAGGCTTCGATACAAAAAATGAAACAAAATTACTAAAAACTCTTCCAATAAGATCTGCTTACATCCACACAGGATGACAATGACACAGAGTTTGCTTATTTTCGTATTTACTCAAAAACTAGATACAATATGAGCAAATCTGTATGCAAATGCTGTAAAAACTTTCCAAATCAACAAAATTGTACATTAATTCTACGTTTATTAAAAATTTCGTCAATAAAATTACATTATTTTACAATCGTTAAAAATTTAATTTAATTATAATTCGAAGTATAACTAATTAAATATTTAATATTCTATAACTATATGAGGAGTTTTTAACGTTTTAAATGTTTTTTTTCTCTAGTGTCACCCATAACAGTCTACTAATCCTTCAAAAGGTCTCATGGTGGAAAATCTAACGAACGTTGGATTTCCTGTGTCGTGATATTTACGCCAGTAAAACTGCCGCTTTCGTTACGTCACTAAAGCAAAGAGGTTGGAAGGACAACTATTTAATTTTGAAAGCATAACTTTACATAAAAGACGTAGCACCGAATACCGACTAATCTAATTTCACTGACAAGAACGTCATCATGATGCCAGCAAAGTAATAAAACAGCTAGTACCTTTTAACCGTGAGTCAATGAAGCTACGGCATAAAAAACTGATAATTAAGTTTTATAATACCTATACAATATTAATACTTTAACAATACGCATCTCTTACTGTAGGAGAGACTACATCTCTCGCTGTAGGAACTTCAAAAATGCGTCGTACCATATCCCTTAAAATCTTTAAAAGAACCCTGGGCTACAATGTGAATCAATCTCATATTTTAAAAGCCGGGGTAAAACTTGTTTTCGGAAATCTTTAGTTTCCTTTGTTTCGTACCCGCTGAATATTTCCTCCTCACCCCGACATTTTATAATCATCTCCAGCTGTGTCAGTGTGCCACCCCACTTCCTTCCCAGCAACCACAGGATTCTTTCAGGGGTAATTCGTCCAAAATACAAAGTCAAGCTTAATTTTTCCAGCAGGGGACAAAATTCGGAAGCAATCATCATCTTCTCGAATTCGGCTGCAGACTGAAAGGCGATTAACAAATGTTTCAAGTTTGGCATGGTGACGGAATAGATATCGTACACGGATTGCATGTTTCCATGGATGTCCGTATTCTCTTGTACTTGTAACACTTCAATGTCGCCGTTTACACGAACGAGGTGGTTGATCACCGTGGGAGATACACAAGTTGTGTGAAGGTACTTGAGGTTCGGCAACTTGGGCAGGGGGTTTCTACTCACCAGGGCTGTCAAGGAATCCACTTGAGCTTGTAAAGAGAGGTGTCCCGGAAACTGATGACATACTTCCAATCGTTTAAGGTTAGGCATCAGACAAAGCCATTCCTGCAACTTTGGGTAAGCCTCCACGTCTTTCAACTGAAAGACAACTTTGCAGCAGTGAACGTGGTGTCCATATTTAGAAAGAAGAGTGTAAACGTTCTCCACAAATTGTTGACCAATGTTGGTGTACAGCTTCCCCACCCAGATATCTACGCTTCTTCCAATAAACGGGCAGCTCTCCTTGTTGACATGAGTTTGCTCAAAGTGATCCAGGAAAGCAGAGATGGATTTCTTTGTCCTGTTATACGCATCTGCGGAAAAACTGTCTTTAACTCGGTCATTAAATACTAGTAGGTACTTACAGTCTGCGACTGGGGGAAGCTTTTGTAGTTGCATCTCATGAAAAGAGTCGACGCCGTCTTTCCAGGTTTTACAAACCGTTCGGAGGTTAAGTACTTCCGAGTACCAATTACCATTACCACTATTGCGATTTGTCAGTGTTAACATTTGACGATTTATTTCCTTGCTTAAAAACACCGTTAGAATTTCCCAGACTCGGGGGAACAGAAATAGAGCTCTCGTTGGATTCAGGATGCTGCGGAAAAATGGAAAGGCATTGGCAACAGCTTCCTTCTCCTGCGTTGGCAGTTTGTCTAAAATGGACTCCCAAACCTGCAAAGTATAAACAACAAGAGAAAGTCACTGTATTAATACAGTTTTAAGATTTTAATTTTCAATTTCACCAGTAAAAAAACAAGACTTTACCTCTCTTGGAAAAACTGTGAGAAAGTGGAAGTCATCTCCTCCCGCTACAATTTCATCGTCATTGAGATTCATTTTTGTAATGGGCAAGGGCTTTCTTCTTTTCAGGAATACAACACTCGGATCTGGAATCGTAAACAGCGAAAGCAGTCAAGTTTTTTAATAAGTGCCTTGATTCACTAGATTCTAGAAAATTCACTAGAGGTAACCTTACCTGCTGTCCCAAGTGTGAAAAATCAACGCTACAATTCAAAACGTTTTTAACGTTCTTTTAGTCACCTGTTACCTCAGAGAGTTAATTACAAATTGGCGAGTGCCGTGCATTCAACTACGCTAAAAATAAAGATATTTTTTAGGAAACTACAAACTAAAAAAATTTAAAAAAACTGGATTTATTTATTTGTAAAATAAAAATGAGGTTGTCGAAAAAACGCCTACTCTGCCCAAAAGTAGTTACAATTATGGTGGCTAGCTGGAATGTGAAGGGAAAAGCAAAAGCACTTTCAACCTTCAACTTTGAAGTGAAC
The DNA here is from genome assembly GCA_027744055.1 of Callyntrura sp. NNG-2020. Lineage (NCBI taxonomy): Eukaryota > Metazoa > Arthropoda > Collembola > Entomobryomorpha > Paronellidae > Callyntrura > Callyntrura sp. NNG-2020. The sequence goes on along the minus strand of JAHZNE010007670.1, from coordinate 15,193 downwards.
GGTGAACAAAGGAGGGTTAGGAAAGGACGCAAGTCTTGCAATAGATCGAGACGATCGAGTAACGAGGCGAGATGGCTATGGATGGCCATGGGGAACGACGAAGAGACGTGCTGTTGTGCTATACATGCAATGACAATGGTTTACTAGTACTTCGTAAATGATGGTTCTTAAGATCTAGAAGATGTCAACTGTCAACTAACTTCTGTTGAATACAGATTTCATTACATTTTCGTTGTTGCATTACTAACAAAAAGGTAAAGGCATAGTTAGTAATTAGTAATTAGTAGTTACATGTAGTTGGTGTGTTACTTAATAGTAATAGGGCTTGTAGCCAATAGAAGATAAAGTGAAATAGTGAATTGTGATGATGATAATCGGACTATTTTTCTCTCTAACTGAATTTATGAGTATGAGTATGATGCAAGTATGTTGACTAGGCTCAAACTAAATGTTTTTCCATCCAATAAGTAGTTAACTAACAAGTTGTAAGTTATTGGTACCGTGTGGTAGTTTTCACTAAGCCATAACGCCTATGGCTTATATTAACCATTGAACAAAATTAAGTAGAGCAACCTGAAATGGATAAGGGCGATGAACTTTAATTTTGAGTGATCATGGGTTCCAACGCAGGCATGTCCATAGAAGTTACATTTACATATGAACGGGGGCTAAAATGTAAAGGTTCACAATTACAAGCAACCGGTTACCTGTTTGTACACTACCGCTACCACAGAAAAATAACACATGATCTGATGAATAGTTGTATTAAATTTATTACACGTGTCACGACGAAAGAAACACCAAAATACATGACGTCAATAAGGTGTAGTAAATCAATTAAAGCTACCACAAATCAATGAACTAATAGTTAATACACGATAAATTAATATTTGATTGGTCAATCTTCCCTTCAGGAGGAACACTAGACATCACCCAAATCCTCTGAATTGATTTTGATTCGTCGTTATTCACGCTCTGGAATAGTAGGAAGTGAAGTTGCATGTTTCATATTTAATTATCCACAAAACTTTATACCAAAGAAGTAAATGAATACGATTACGCAAGTAAGTACCTTAAGGTTACTCAGTCAATGTAAGCACATGTATCCAAAATGGTAACGACATGGTCAGTCTCCCTTAAAACGTCATTTCGAACCTTCAAAATCCCCATCACCATTTCAGTAGGGTCCTTTTGGAAATTACATCCTTCTCTCAATTGACGGCATGACGGTAGGACGAAGCCGGAACTGGTAATTTTCTTGTTTTTAAACGCTTCTTCCTCTTCTGTCGTCCAAGGTCGAAGTCGTAAACCCAAAAAAGCCGCAAACGCCTTTTGCTCTTCCACGCCGTCAAAATACAGATTTCCTGTTGCAACCAACAACGGCGCCACCAAATCTTCAGAGAGTCTTGTCTGAGTCGGCAACTGCAGCTGAGTATTGTTCACAAAAGTTGGCTGCCCTTCCATCCACCTCCCAGAGAGCATGTGCAACGTCGCTTCTGAGCAGCAGCGTCCTTCTTTCAGGTCCGTGATAAGTTGGTTGACTTCATACTGGCTTAGCAGAAGAACCGTAATACCTGCGCCCATTTTAAAAGACACCAGAAAACGAATCCGCTTCAAAAAGGAGTCCAAGTAGCTTCCCATTCTGGAATTACTTGACTTTTTCACAACTTTGATGAAGTCGTCACTCGCATAACAATCCTTGCCCCACCCATTCCCCTGCAGTTTACCCTTGATGGAAGTGTCCATGAAAATGTCGCTCAGTTTGGATATCCCTTTGACCGCACTCACTTTGTTTTTCTTCAAGACACAATTCTTGACATTTTCGTGCAGCGCTGGAACCGCTGGAGTCTCTTGCGGGGGTCGATACTTTTGTTGCTCCACCTCCTGTTCTGGTTCCAACTCCTTTTCCTGCTCTTCCTCCAACATATTGTGGAAAGTATATACTTCCGGAATATGATCCTCACATTTCGCCAACACCATCATACGAATATCCTCAACCATTTCCGGGATACCGAGAGGAAGGACTTCGTTAGGGTAACTTTCATCGATCAATTGTTTGGGGATCGTCCTGAACCAACTGGGTACTACCGAGGTCACTAACGCTTGACGGTGGTAACTACCGTACATTTTGTCCAGGGTCTGCGCATCAGGATCTTCGCATCGTCTCCCCAGTCGAACTCCATCCTCTAACATTTTGTCCGACAATTCATACAGGTGGTCTGCCGCCAAATTTTTGGCGTAGTTTCTCGCATTTGTCGCCCAATAAACAAGGCCATCCTTTTCGAATTTTTCGCTGTTTGACTTTGTCCAAGTGATGATATCATTCACCGTGATGGTGCTGTTCTGGTTCCCCTGTCTAATTTTATTGTGCACCTCGTGTGACAAATAAAAATTAACGCACTGTCCTTGCCCTAATTTTCGCATCCTCATGCACGACTGGATCAGCTTTTTTTTTAGAAAAAAAAATTAATTATTTTTTTATTTAATTTAAATATAACCCACTTTAATTGTCTCTTTAATTACCTTATCTCTCCTCATATCCGTACCGACGGTGACACAAGCTTTGAAATTAGTTGGCAACCTGACATCCGTCCCCCGCGTGTGCTGATCATCCAAGTAAACCGCGCACTTTTCCAAGTTGTCTTTAAAGGGCGACAACGCCAACGGGGCATCTTTTTCCTCCTCCCACTTGTGATAGCCTCCAAAACGCCGGATTTTAATCAGCATATCTCCTGCCTCATCAAAGTACACCACTCCTTGCAAACTTTTATCCAGGTCAAGCCAGAGCTGAGCAATCTCCTCATTCCCCAACTGCAACATCAGGGCTCCCGCGTCAAGCAACACTTGTAGATTGTCTTTAATCATGAACTCCAGTACTTCCTTGCACGTAACCCCCATTTCCAAGGAACGCTTCCATTCATTTTCCTCGCGCCTTAGGGTCTCTTCCATGGTGGCATTCGTCTCCACCAATATCGGCAAATCTTGTTGAGTTATCTGCACCGGGAGTAGCAAGCTTGTATCATTCGTCCCGCTGAAACCTGTCGTTGGATGCGTGCATCTCTCGTAGCACAGATCCCACGCGTTGGTAACCAGCTTCCCGGGAAACTGCTTGCATTCCATGGGAAACACCACGTTCTCCAAGTAAAAGTTCACAACCGACCGGTGTTTTTCCAAAATCGGAAACAGATGCTTCTTCCGTTGCTCGTAATCTTTCAGATTAATCCCTTGATACGTTGTCACAGAGTCGTGTACCTTATCTGGAGGAATGCTCCTTATCCACGAATTGTACACCGTTTCCGGGGCGTTTATTCTCGTGGTCAAAACGTGGAAGCATTGTATCAGTTGGTTATCATTCAGGCCCGAATAAAAGTAGCTCAGCTGCGTGAGCAAAATGGCCACGTCTGGATGTCCAAATTCCGTCCTTTCTGCAGCCACATCTTTGCCCCGAAATGGAACCGCCATTAATTTGCCAAAGGCACCGGGAGTGACCTTCTTCACCCCATAATCGACTCGCCACCGTTTTTTCAGCGCCATAAACAAAATTCCTCGACGTAAATACCCCGACACGAGTAATAACGCCTGCTTCTTTTCTTCTGACAGGTTGATCTCCTCTAGAAATCTGAGGTGGTTCACCTCAGAAATGGCTTCGTTGGTCAAAAACTCTTTGATGAGTTCTCTCTCTTCGGGTTTTAACACGCACCCGATTAACTTTATTTTCCCGTCAAGAACCCCATCGGCCATCAACTCGTTTAAATCATGTTTCGCCTCCTCCCCCGCAATTCGAAAATGAGTAAACGTTTCCTCCTTCTCCGCCGCCTCTGTCGGTTTAAACTCAATCACGTTGTCTCCAAACTTGCTCAGTAATTTGGGAGCGACCTGCGGCACAAACTCCAACAGCTTTTGGCACACTGCCCATCTCAAACTGCCCCCGTCGATTTGCAGCTGCTTCCCAGTAGTATATATAAGCTGGAATTTCACGTTAAAAATTTCATCGCTTTCGTCCACAAGGTCCCGCACGTGTCTACAGAGCCAGGCTTCCATGTGGTCAACCCGCTGCCCCAACTCCTCTTTTCCATTTTGCAGAAAATTACAGTACTTCTGCAGCCTGAAGGACAACCGGTACTCTGGCAAGGTGATGATAGCCCCTCCCAATTCCAAACACTCCTCGTAACTCCTTTGAATTTTATCCAAGTACTGAGAGACATTGAGATCCCGGGAGCATGGCACCGAGTACAGCCTCTTATTGATCAGTCCCCCAATCGCAGCCCCGAGAAGGTTAAAATTCGTGGCAAAAATTGAATCAAGTACGTTAACTCGACAAATCAGATCTATTCTCGCCGACAGGGACGCCACAATCTCTTCAAATGCTCGGGTCTTCTGTTCCTGCACGAGTTCCACCGAGTACATTTTGTCCTCCTCTTCATACATGATAAGTCTATTAACCCGTCGCAGGTGGGCCCAAACAACGGCCAATGCTCGAACATGCAAGTTTCCTCCTGTCTGGGGCTCTGTGCTGCCCCCGAACTTTTCCCGGAGCAGCACCCCCGGTGCTAACCTGTCGTGGAGACCGGCCTTGTTCAAAGCGTCCCTTACACCACACTCCCCCACCAGGATTCTTCGCAGGGACAAAAAATACTTTTCTACAAATCCCATGCACTCTTTCCTTTGGGCGTATAATCGAGAGGGGTCCGCCTTGAACTTCAACTGGCCCGTTCGAATTACTTCCTCCATTTCCTCACTAAGGTCGTTGGGTGTTTCAAAGTACTCCGGGGGCCACCTGTCGGCGGTGTTGGGGACCCCCTCAAAACGAAGACTTCCAGACAGTGGTATCTTCACAAGCATAGCCAGCCCTCTTTGCCGCCCCAACAAGTCGTCCACCCTCTCAATGAACTCCTTCAAAGTGTAATTGTTATACCAAATTTTGAAAAGTTTGTTGATTTCCTGGAACCCGGGGCATTCAGGGGTGTCGAGAATACTCCGAAGTAGACTTTGATGTCCCACAGCTTGGCTAAACTGATCGGGGGTAATTTCCTCCCTCGGCCAGTATGACTTGATGACGCTGCAGGATTCCTTCGCTTGCTGATCTAAACATTTGTCATGCTTCGCCTTTGCTTCCTTGAACTCTTCACTGCTTTGGAAGCTATCTGGGAGTGGCGCTTCTTCAGCATTTTGTGTAATTGCAGCCATTATAGAGAGCCTTTCAAATTCCCCATTTAACGGTTTGTAATCGCGTCCAGTGAGAGATATGGGCAGATCAGGAAACGCCATCCCATTTACCCTTCCCAAGGTAACGTTATGGAGATTAAGGAGCTGATCGAAAATGCCATCCCCAGCATACAGCAAAGCTCCGAAAAGGAAGGTAAGCTCGTGTTCCAAGTTACGCTCAGTTTGCTTCAAACTCAAGGCATAGATGTGCAGCCAATTGTCTCGAAATGGTGTCTGGAACCAAGCTGCTAAGTACTCCTTCGTTAATTCACCCGCAGCGGCAAGTGGGAGGCTTTTGGGGGTCATTATCAAATATTTAACGCGCACTTTCAGGGGAGAGGGGATTTTCTGCCATCGATATTTCGCAAATGTTACCAGCTCTTCCGGATCCAACGTGGCAGGCTTGCCACTCTCGAGTTCCAGAAGGAAATCACTTGAACAGGCGACGTCCGTCACAAACTGGGAAGTCAAGTGAGCTGCTTTGTTGTACATGTTGATGTTCCTGTAATATGATCGGAGGGTCAGTGGCATCATGTTTAAATCAAATTTGGAAGCTTCCTCTTCCTTCCCAAGAAACAAGCCTGCCAGACGCTGGCTGTCCTTGAAAAGTTTTTCCACGATTATGACGTATCCATCGTAAGCGGCGTAAGCATTTTTCGCCAAACCTTTCGGCCACTGGACGGTTTGAAGGGTCCCTTTATGCTCGGGAGGATACATGTACACTGGAGACAGGGCTGAGATCTGCAGGAGGATTTCTGTGCATTCCTTGTTGTAGGGAGAACACGACCAAATATAAGCTGACTGCAGAATCCAAACGGCCATTTCCACGCCGGTCAAATGAGTAAAGGGATCCGGCCACGGGGAGGAGGTGGCGGCATGAAGGGCGGCTAAGTACAGCCAAGCCGATTTACTTTTCCCGGGGCAAAGCCTAAAAATGAAAGAGCGAATTAGTTACCCGTACCCTACCATTAGTTGCTATGAAAGCACTGACGTACCTTTGGAGGGTGTTGTCCACCTCGAACACAAAGTACGTGGGATTCTTTACCGTCTCCGACGACGTGATCACTCGCTGATGCTTCCCATTATTCTCCCCCAGAAGTGTACCGTGCTGCACTAAAAACAGTTTCTTTACCCCTATCTGCTCTGCTGCTGTCTTTTTCTCTAGCACGATCCCAATCTCTAATCCCACCAGAGTGCCCAGACTTTGTCCGCCATTCCTAGACTGGGGCATGCGGTACCCTGGATAGTTGTCACAGTGAAGATATCCATAGTCGCCCAATGAAAAGGACAAATTATGTCTCCATAGTCGAGCTGAAATTTTCAATTTTTCACTTGCTTGACTTCCTTGAAATCTTACCTTCCCTTCTTCACTTTTCAGACTTGCTTCAAATTTTCCCTGTACATGGATGAAGTTTGCATTTTCCAGCCTCCTTAAATTATTTGCAATTTTCTTAAACCCATCGGAATTGATGGAAAGAAGGAAGACCCTGGAAGTTTCGTCGGAACCGTCATATTTGTGAAGCAGCCATTCTTTCGGTAGGTCCCTGCCCCTGTTCTCTTGTCTCGGAACCATCTTGTAGTCTGCGAATCTTTCAATATCTTCGAGAGTCTCTGTTGACGTCCGGCAAAAATACAACTCTTCCCCGCTCAAATCAAACCAGTGCGTGTAATTATCCACCAAGTCGTGAGGCACCCTACCGTCCAGGAAATCTCGAGGTATTAGCTCATACCACCGGTTCACCCCGGAAAGTTGTCGGATTATCAACCTGTTGTGGTGACCTTCGGTAAATTCAAATTGGTGTCCGTGATACGCCTCCGTTGTTTTAAAGGTGCGCCCTACCCGCTGCACTTGAAATTGGCTGCTGCAAAAAAAGGTTTGAAATAAGGGATGGCGAATGATGGTCTCGGGCAGCAGGGAAGGGGGGTAGCCATCCACGAAAAAGGTGCCACGTATGGTATCCACGCATACTAAGTGGTTTGCAGGATATCTCGCTTGGTAAGCGTGTCTCTTCACAAAGCACTGACTGCCACAACTAACAAAGTAGGGAATTTCAGAGGGAGCCATGCTCCTGGCGTCCAACCACTTGGAAGCCGCAAAGTGGTGGAGCGCCAAATTAAAAGAGGGGTTGGCCAGCGCTACGTGTAAATAAGACTGGACGTTTAGGGGAATTCCGTGCCGAGCGTGACGTAACAAATCGCCAAGGAACCGGGAGGGTTCATTTTCTTCAAGAATGTTTTCTCGAACTATTAAATGATGGAGGCGGAAGAGGGCCTTCATCAAGTGCGTGATATCCGAACCCGTACTGATGACATAGGCCAGGTTGTCGGTGGTGGTCACGTTGAAAGTGAAGACCGTACTGAGTGCGGATTTTAGCAAGTAGCTCTTCAATTCCTGGGCGTCCTTTGAATCCCCTGTCGTCAATTGTAACTCCTCCAATTTTGTGCACCACGCCTCCGCAATATCCCGATAGCGCTGGAGTACTTGGGCGGCATCCAGCTTCACCTCGGGAGAATCATTCATTTCCAAGATTCTAACGGCTACCATGCCCAGGGATAAAAGTACCATGGGACTGCTCCAATTGGTACCGTTTTCCTCCCCGTAGGTCTTCAGAAGATGGAGGAAGGCCCGGGCAAATTGTATATTCTCCTCGGACTCAAAGTCATCATGGATTTCCCTCGTGCCAGGGCCCAGTTCCCATAACGTTTGCATTATCAGCTGAACAACCGGTTCCTTATCGATAGACAACGTTTTCCCGGCCAGTTCTGCATACAGATTCCGCAGCTGCACCCGGTGAGCACACCGGAGACTTCCAAAAGCTTGGAATTCTTTCAAGGTCAAATCTTGGTGACACTCGTACTGTTTTGCCAGCACCTCATTTTCCGTGGGTCGTTTTATCTCCAAAGCAAACTGGAGACACTCATACGCCGCCGCATTATCTGCTCCTGTATTGCTTATCTGGAAAGTAAACGCGTTCTTCGGGGTCGATCCTCCTGGTGTTCGATAATATCCACAGGAAAGTCTATTCTCCAGAATAAATGCAGATTCCGGTTCCAGCAAGACGTCTGGGTTTTCCCCCGTGGAATAACTGCTCCTTTGAAAGCTTCCTAGGTGGTACACACTTTGATGTCCTGTTTTGCTCTTGCTCAGATCAGAATGCATGGTCCACCTGGTCTGATATCGTTTCGCCCCCTGAAAACACCGATGTCCGAGAGTTTCCTCAAGAAACCTCACGACTCCATCGCGAAGGGCTGCGATATCCTGCGGGATCCCTAACTCAAATATAACTGCACTTCGTAAGTACTCTTCGGCGGGTAGGGGACGCCGGTAGGGTTTAACTGACTTCCTTTTTTTCTTCAGCTCGGCCCGCAAGATGCATCTATTACAGTCGGAGTCGTGCACATTTTTCTCCTTTAACCGGTCCCACGTGTAGCTACAGTTGGACTGACTTATTTCCTCCTGGAGCTCATTGCATTTCTTGATCGCCTTTTGAACTTCCCGCTTCTTTGCCGCAATTTTTTTCTCCATTTTTTCCAAAATCTCCTTCTGGAGGTGCTGCATCCTCTCATTCCTGTCAGCGTACTCCACACAAAAATCGTCCTTGCTTACGCTGCTGTACTTAATCCAAAAGTCATAAATGGCGGTGGAATTTCTTTCCTCGAAGTAATTTTCGAGCATTTTCACCATTTTCATTTCCTCCTTGTCTGTAATTAAGAGGGCGGGGAAGATTTCCGAATTTATGCCCGTTTTGTACTCTCCTAGCAGGGGATGTTGTATTACCGCGATTTCATCAAGCACGGCGATAAATTTCAGGTAGGTAATGGTCATCCTGCTGTAGTACACAGGATCCGAGTGAACGGTCCCGTATAGCTTGAATGCCCTGTCGAAGTACAGTGTCATCAGCTCGGCAATTTTACCGGAAGGATGGTTTATGGTTAGCCGATGTCTGACAAACCATTCCGTTTGGTAAATCCAGTTGGCTTCCTTGTTCAAGTGAACGTCTTGCTGGTCCGCGGATGCATCCTCTAACGGCTTCAAAAGCACGTCCAGAGACGCCGTCTTAGTTTGAATGAAAGGGTCGATCATTTTGAGATTTTCTGTGGGTTCCATACCGGAGCCGGACAGCCTTTCACAATTTAGGTGCTTTGCTAATTCTTCCATTTTGTGGATACGGTCAGTTTTCCAATTTTCCTTTGTTTGACGAACTAGTTTAACTTCAAGAGAAGCATCGTTAACATCGTCCACGTCGTCATAGTGATCTGGAAATACAAGGGACTTCCACTGCGCGGAAACCGAACCATGGAGGGAGTCAATGGTGGAGGTAGACATCTTTATCGTTTCCTTTTTCAGCTCCTCAAACTCCTCCGTTTCCATCGTATCCGCCAACTTTTTCGTCCGCCGAGCTAATTTGGCCATTATTTGGGCCGTGACATCCCAACAAGGATCCACCGTCCAATTGGTGTAATGGTAGGCCAAGGCGTTCAGGATCCGGAGAATAATGATTTTGTACATGACTGTCGCCTCATGGATGGTGTCCATCTCCTCCCTAAGACTCAGTTGCAGGATAACTTTCGCCGACATCCACAACCCCGATCGTCGGAAGGGGAGCAGAACTTTATTCCAGTTAACTTGGTCCCGTACCTTCTTTTGGAACGTGAGGTGGTTACGGTTTGCCCTGTTCCCTTCGCATTTTACTTCAAACGGATAAAGCAAGCTCACAAGAAAATCCGAAATGACGTGAGGATCCGAGGGCTCTTCTTGTTTTACCTTGCGCTCCTCACCTTCGCCGGCAGCTGGCAATGCAATATCACACGGGCTAACCACCAAGCTTTCCAGCTGCTTAGAGAAACAGGAGGACAGGAGTAATGGGGAGATGGGCACCACATTCACAGTTTCTGGGTACGATACTTTCACAGATCCACAGGTACCGGTGACATACTCGTTGGGAAGCGAAGATCGAAACGTAATTATTCGCATGTGCTTGTCATCCAATTTTGTAAAATGAATGGTGCAATTTTGCTTTCTAACGTAGAGACAGGCACTATCTTCAGGTTTTAGCTGATTCAGAGTCTCCTGTAAATCCCGACCGTGGTTTTGAACGCGGGTCCAATTTTTAAATGTGCCTGTGGTCAAAAATAAGCCTTCTTTGTGCAGGATGGGAGTAATGATTCCTTCCATGTACTCGAGGAGCGCCACTTCGATACTGGCAATTGTTCCTTCTTCTTCATTCGGCAACCTCTTCGGGAAAAATAGGTGATTCACCAGCTCTTCTGGGAGGATTCCATGGTTGGAGAAAACGCTGCTGGATTCCATTTGGATACTTCTGCAGGACCAATAAGTCCACCTTTCAGAATTTTAGAATCAGTCGAATTGTATCATACAATTAGGGCAATTCCAAATTAGAGTGAACACAGTCATGATCTCATTTTGCCCCTGAAATTACAAAATTCCTTGGTTTACCTGAATTACTTCCAATTCCAACACAAAACTGGAAACTGGTCCAGCGAGCCTCCTTTTTCTCTTGGGGTCGCTATTCAAAAACTGTAACCATAATTAACATTAGATGCAGTAACGGACAATAAAGAAAATTTTACATTTCTTATATTCTTCCACAGATAATACTGCAACAAACAACAGAATTTATTGTTCTTCTTACCTTTCGATAAGTTCGAAAAACTTAACTTTTGTTCGAAAGCTCCTCAAGCAACGCTGTCAAGCGCGCCGAGGTACTCACTTCGGGTAGTCTTCCCAGTGGTAGTGAACTAGAACAAGTTTCACGTTCCCGAAAAGAGATTTTTTTATTACGAAACTTTCTCCCTCAGACTTTACTGATACCTAGACTGAAACGTTTGAACTGCACCCGAATACTGATTTGAAAATTGATACTTTCATTGCTTCTTATATAAGCATCCCATTTCCTGACAATTCAATCGAAATTAAAATGAAAGCTTATTTAAAATCGAGTCTATAACGTTTATTTGCCTACGTAGGTCCCCAGTCCGTAATTCACTTATGTAATTAAATATTACATTTCACTTCCGCTTCACCTTTACATTTTATACGTGATAACTCTGATAATACCTGAAACTCCACCGAAAATAGATTATCATAAAATGTCCATCCCTGCCGAAAAATGGGAAAGTCACATAAACACAAAAAAAAATTAACACAAATACAAACAAAATAAAATAAATTTAAATAACACTTTGTATGCTTAGTATTTCGAAATAAAAATTACCATTTCTTATCGACTATTTTATGTTCCGTTCTATACTAACTAGTCCAGCAGACGTCGAGAACAATTAATGTAAAGTTTATAAAGCAGCTGTTAGTAAGACTGACAGAGTATAATTCATCTTGTGACTTAATTGCCTAGACTCCCTTAACCTTCCAATCAATCAAAAAAAATCAATGCTGATTTCATAAATTATGCACTGAATGAAACTAATGTAGTCAATACCACCATTCTCCGTATTTTTAATGACCAACTGTTACATGCAAATTTTGAAGACATCAACATTAAATAATTGTCGAGGCAACAATTAGAAAGAAAATGCATTCTTATTCTTAGTCTTTCAACATGATTATGATTACACAGTATAATAATTAATTACATAAATAATACCACTCATTACATAATTCATGTAAAGTGCACGCTGGTTTCTCTTCACGTTACATAAGGGACGATGAAAACTGAAAACTTATTTAGTTCTCGTGATTACTCACCAATGCGTTACGTTACTAATATTATTCATCGTTTGTGTTTGTCGTTTACCTAAAAAAATAAGCTAATTTCATGATACAAGTCGCTTTCCCTACATAAAATTGATAATTAATGCAAAACAGTGAAAAAGGTAGTGAAAGAAGACGCGCCAAATTCAAAAACTCATTCAAGTTGGAATGTATGCTAACATTTTTGTATTTTTACTTATTATTCGCATGTCGCATCCTTCATGCAGTTCATACTACTTAGAAATATTAAACAGTGCCATGTATTAAATATTGTTAGTTTGTAAAATTTAAAAAAATCTGATTGCCCATTCGGCTTCAATTTCATAAAACGGAAAACGAGCGTGCATGTGCCAGCCAATCAGAGCACAGCAGTGAAAATTTTGTCTGTCTGCATGTATGCATCCTGTAGAACTGCTGCTGGTGCTGGTCGCTTGGTTTGATTGAACTGATTGCCATTGCCAGGGCAATTGCAAATTGCACCACAGTCAATTATAAGTTATTTGTAGCCATGATATAATGATATTGCCAAAGTGCTTCCTCAAATAACCCAATTATTGTTAAAATGCTCTTATGGTAATAGGATGGCGCAAGGAGAATAATTAAGTAAAGCAGAGTGAGACATATAGTCTAGGGGGACAATTCACAATACAATGAGAGCCTTTTCGAATGCTAACAATGTTAAACCGGAAATCATATGGAAATTAAAAGCAGACTCAATCATTTAATAGTTCATTTAACTTAAATTAGTGGCGTTACACACCGATAACGAATGTACATGATGGAAATCCCTCTCAGGATGCAGTGGGTTGGTTTCACACTATTTTAATTTGACTGCTACCAGCCATCAATTTATTCATAAACGGTAATGCAAATTAATTCATTAATTGTTTATACACATTTTTTTTAGAAAATGGAATACTTGACTTGAATATTTAACGAAGGAATGCGTAAATTAATATTAGTCACGAGTCTATTTATGTAGCACTGTAGTTACGTTAAAATCATGCACATCAGCAAATTATTGTACCCGGATCAACTTGTAAAATTACTTCTTGTCGCACAAAGCCATCAGAAAAACTTCCATCGCTACGTCGTTAACGAAGACTTGCTGAAACGCCTTCGAAGACTTGATATCTGCATCCGCTGTCCTGATAAACAAAACGTTTCGTGTCAATTCGCATTCGAAATGTGCACAATTAGCATGAAAAGCCACTAAATTTATGTATTTACCCTTTAAGGACCTGCATAGCCTTTTCCTTTAACTTTAAACCGTGATCTCCTTTCACTTCGTAATTCCTCACAAACAGGTACATTTTCAGGGCGGTGTCGGCATCGTACCACTTGCACGATTTCTCTAGGAGGATCGTCTTCATTGTTTCCTCCAAAGAGGGAAGATCATATTTATGTCCAACCTGGAACAGTTCCAAGGCGATGCTGGCATACTTCACAGGTTTGGCAATCATGCCACAGTAAAGATATTCCAAAAGGGCGTTCACTCCTTCGGGAGAAACTTCCTCCAAAGACATTTTGTTTTTGACCGCTTCTTCAAACAATGGCCTAGACTCTCCCGCACCAGTTTCCAGCATGGTAGCAAATACTGGAGATTCTACAAAAGTCAAGTAGACCACAATAAATATTTGCCTAACCAGACCGCCTTTTGCCATTTCTGGTTTTCGTTAAAAGTGATTCTGTACGCATCAAGAATATTTTATGGCAAGGAATTACTGTCCCGTCGCCAGCAACAATTTTGAAATCGCAAAATTTCCTCTCCTTCAAAATCTTCCTGTTCTGTTCTAGCAAACTGGGTAGAACGTCACTACGCAGAGGAATGAAGTCATCCACGTCCAGACTCACCCACAGCATCCATCCAAGGCGCCTGCCTTTCAAATTCCACTGACCTGCTTTCTGTAGAATGTTGATATCGCACTGGTTGTAACGGTTGTGCTGGTGTCCCCCTGAGTTCTCATCAGGTTGCAAATCTAAAGATATTCGAACATAAACGTGTATCCACCATACATCATATGTTATTACCATTTACCCTTACCATTTATATATATAGATATTATACCATTTGCTTCAATGGCCAAAGTATCATACAAACCAGATTCAGAAGTGCCATAATTCAAAAGAACGGACAGACGCAACTTCAACTTTTCCTCACAATTTCCAAAATAAATCACATTGTGAAATTGCTCTAGAAGTTCTCCTTCTATGGTAACATCCGCTTTGGGAGCTGCTTTATCTTCTAACTGCAAAGCGAGAGTGAATTTCAGAGTCGTACTCCTAAATAGAACAAACAATGTGACACCTTTAAACCACTGAAATAGTTTAAATGAAGAGCAAGTTTTACCACTTGTTCACTCACTGTTCGTCCTTCCCGCATTTCTCCTTCATTAACTGTCGGAGTTTCTCGCTTCGGTATTCTCCCGTCTCGTTAACCTCAAGGTAATTTTTAAGACATATTAGGTGGCCTGTTGCTAGACGTCTGTACAAACAATTACTGTCAACTACTGCTAAAGATATGTCCATGGTTTGCAATTTTTTTCACAAAACTTTTATACTGCTGCACCCCGAAACAACTTGAGTTGAAACAGAAAATTACCCCAATATTTCTTCGTATTTGCCCGATAATTTTGTAACCTCTCCACTTGAAAAAAAGGTGATTGTTCCGTGAAGATAAGCTTGACAATTGTAAAAATCAGCTACGCATTTTTAAAAAAATATCAATTCCAATGTATGTAAATTCATTCGTTTTAGTACTAATAATGACAACAGGTACATCGTACATTTCATCTGGCCATGGCTATTTGTATGTGGGATTTGTCCCTTTACACTTAATTTGCATATTTATCCTGCATGACTACTGTGCTTTACTTCCCATTTTCTACACCGTGCAATATTTTCGGCTCCCCTAAAAGCTAGTTTAGCTTTAAAATATTTTCATCAAATAGCCAAGTAACTAGGCTTATTTGTTGGTTCCTAATAATGCTTGCTTTAATATATTATAACGACAGCACTCTTGTTGCATTCATATTATAACCAAATTATCGAAATGTTTTGGACGTGGGTTTATTTTAAAAATAAAATTTACTGAAATCGATCAAAATTTAAATTGCTTCATGTATTAAACCACGGCACGCATAATACGATGGTAATGCTTAGACTATAAACTTATATGTCGCTAAAATCAGGAAATATGCAACTATTTATGATTGAAAAAAGGCATAAAATATGCAAGAAAATATGCAAGAAAAAAAT
>JAHZNE010007669.1:0-10717 GCA_027744055.1 Callyntrura sp. NNG-2020 | reverse complement strand
TGTGTAGTGACATGCTTGCTGCCGACATTCAACAAATTCAAAGAGCCGTTCCTACAACCCATGGTTTTAAGATATCTATGATTAAAAGGTGTGGAACTTGATTTAAATTCCGTTTGTTTTTTCTCTGAGGACAATGACGGAATAAATTCCGTAATCGGTTCCTATGACGAACATGATACTGAATGCGTAAAAAGAGCAAAACACGTACACGTACTGGCGAAAGACGGCGGCAACTACCAATTTTTATCAGATGCAATTCTGAATATGGAATCTTGGGACCTAACTGTTATCGATAGATTTGCGATCTAATGGCGGATTTTTTTAATGACGAGCAGCAAAATAAGCTCAAATATGAGTTATTTTTGCACGACATAACATGTGCTTTGCTGGTGTGGCGGTTAAGGCAGCAACATTGACAAATTCAAAATTGCAGTATCGCGAGATCGAATCCCCATGTGGGAAATTGTTTGAATCCGCCACTTTATCACCAACCAAACAATATGGAAGTCATAAAAACAACTTCAATTTCTACTCCGAAACAACCCTGGTTTTATACTGTCTGTAAAGTGGCTTCCAATCTAAGTGGGGATTCTGCAACAGCAGCAGGTTTAAGCCCATCTTTACTCAAAAATTTTAAATAGTGTCAATTTACTTGTTCAGTGTAAATGGAACAAAGTTTCATTACGGATAGAGCTTCGTAGCCGGCAAGAAGAGAAGGTTTTACTATACAAAATCTTGAACAACGCGTTATTTATAAGTTATAACATAACGCTACCCTCGCTATAATTTTAATGAGGCATATTCTGTTGACGTTTAAGGCATCTACTTGTCAAATTTGAACGGAATCTGTAAGCCATGAGCTATCGTGATTCTGACAGACAAGCTTACTGATCGCATAACTACTTTCAGCTTAAATGCTTTCCACGTTTAAGAACTGCTAAATTTATAAGTCTGGTTTGTTATTCTATTGTAAAGTTGACAAAATTTTTATGTTGTACATGTCGATATCTGTATATTCTAAATTTAAGCAGACTTTTGTTAATTACAGAATCCAAGACCAACCGGAATCAACAAATCTTTAGCTTTTTCTATTTAAAAACTTAAGATATGACTGATTTAGAAAGGTATGGAGGTTTGCGATACTGATATTTCGTTTTTCGTTTATTACATGCCGTAAAATTGAACTTTTACCAGCGTTCATTTTAGGCCAGGCTGGAATTACTTACACCTCAGTGTAAGTCTCAGATTTCTAAGTTTGAAATAAGATTTAATTGTCAAGCCATGTCCTTACTCTTTTGAAAAAAGAATGCATCATTACACAGTTGAATACTTGCTATGATTTACCACATTGATTATATTGAAGGCGCTTAAATAACAAATATGCTCTACGCGGTATAATATGTAAATGGGTACTGTGGTATATGTGATTCGTGTGACGGTAGAAATTATTCGCTTGTAGCTAATAAAAAAATAAAAACTTACGTGCACTACTCATATATTACAACTAGCTTTAAGGATATCAAATGCAAATTATTTGTAATTGTATAGTCAGTCTTATAAGAAGGTTTCCCTCTTATTTCGAAAAAACATTGAACTTAATTATACGTTACTAAATAACATTTAGTCAAAAGCTTGTTTGTGGAACACACGTTCTACTTGTATATGTTGGTTCTGGGTGAACTAATTTTTTTCATACACTAACCACCAGCAACATGAGTAATGCACAACATCATGCATCAGAGTCATATACGATTATTATGTAAAATTAAAATTGGTAATCTTCTACTAGTTGGGATTGGTTACAGTCCGGTGGGTGTGTACTTCTACCAGACACGGCATATGGCAAAATGGCAATGGGGATAAATTATTCTTTCCCGAATTTCTGGCTGGCGTAATCTCCGTTTTAAAAACATCTTATCTTCTGTGAATGCATTCATTCACATAGAGAGCATATATGTGTATGTATGTATGCGTGCTCCTACCAAAGTAATGGGAAGAGTAACACTAAGAAGATACTTAAACCTAACTGTGTCACACGTCAACGTCAGAATAGAGTGTTGTGTACAATACACGCCGAATAATTATAGTAAAAAAGCAGGCTTCTTTGAACGTTGTCATGAAATAATCTCAAAGCATAGAAACGACAACCTATCAAGCGATGCATGGCACTCATCATCATCGTGTGTCAATATGTTTAAGAAAACAACATTACTTATCAGAAATAATCAAATAGTCAATCACCCAAAGAAAACTTTACATTTCATTCATGCGTGTACGTGATCTACAGCAAGTGACAGTAGTCCCGTACAACGTGCAACGTTTGTTCGTCCGTTCATCCACATTTTTTCCTTATTTCTCTCACTTTTGTCGCAACGTCGCAAATACTGTTAATCTGTCTGTCAAGCCCGTAATTTTCTGTACACGAACTGGAATTAATAAGTAGATTGGCTCCAAATACAACATTCATCACGACATATCATTGGCTACAACCGCGGGAAATACGTATATACCTTACATCTTACTTCCTATGAAGGTAAAATGAAAATAGGCTCTTATAAGTACATTCCATCTCCTCTCGCTGACACTCACTACTCACTATACTCATTATTTTATCAAGTAGCGTTGCACAAGACGCAACTGATGACTGACTGATGTAATATTGTTTTGGTAAACAGATAAATACCGTTTTCTCCAACCACGCGTTATATGCTGTTGTGCTGGAGAATGTTAATTGTCTGTTCATTTTGGTAGTTTATCATTTCTTGAAGACACTCCTTCTGATCGACCAATGAGAAGAGAGGAATTGTTCTCAGCCCATCGTGATAGGGCAAAGTTCATTTTCGAGATATGCTGAACAGCGCAGTGCATGGAGCGAGTGAAGTGCAAACAGACAAGAGAATTATCTTACGACAAGAGCAATTAGTCGAATCAAATAATGGTGCAAACAGAAAAATACAAAATATAAATATATAGGTTTGTATCATATGCAAGTCGTATAAACGAAGAAAAATAGATAGTTATTTAAATATTTAAGATTTCATTATTTACCTACGCATTCACCAGATCAATCAGTTTTTCAAAGTTACTGAATCGATGATGGAATACTAATACACAACTTTAAACTGCAGGGTGAAACATGCTAAGTTACGAGTAAAAGTTAACTTTACTTTGGAAATTCCTCAATGCAATGCATTCAAATTCAAAAATGTTGTAACTACTGACGATGAAAGAAGAGTATGTGACATACAACTAACTATCTGACAGCGTGCCAAGTGTGATATGGACAATAAGAACCATTATATCGTACATAACACATGAGCAGTTTACAGAAAATATTTCGCTTCGCCCCTAACATTAGATTAATTATTGAAGAGAAAGGACTAACCTCCAATTCATCATTAACACTGGTAGCTACCGAGCTGCGTTGTGAAGGACCAGGTGACGATGCTGCAGCAGGGTCCAGTGCAGAAATGGGACTGACTGGAGCAGGTGTTGTACTATAGTTCGGAGGTGCTGAGCTAACTGCTCCATCAGTTATCAAATGCTGTAAGCGATTATGCTTTGCAGGTTGTCCAAAAGCTCCTCCTCCAGCTGCCGTTCCCACGGCAGACGATGTAGCACCCGGGACGTCAGGTAGTGAGTTGGTGATTCCAGCACAATACTGCTTGATGTTAAATTTTATTTTCTGTTCCACGTGGAAAGGAGTAGGATTTTCTAGTGCAGATGTAACCTTACAGATTGTATCAAAGTAGGAAACAAGAATAAAAAAAATATTTTCAAACGGGTGAAGGATTAACAGTAACTCCAAGGCATATATAGTACCTGGAGAACTTGAGATGGAACGACAACATTCTTTGCGGGTGGAAGCGATACAGGAACAGCTTTAGATTCTCGAATTACTCTTTGTTGCTTTTGTAATTCCCGTTCACGCTTATCCTCTTCTTGTGCCTTTAAACGATCCATGTCCATTTTCGTATTTGTACGAAGTTGTACATGTCTTGTTGGAGTGGTTGCCATTTTTACGCTAGGAGAAAGCGAAAAGGACCAATACTTCAGTATGGTATGCATTACACATGTCGCGTTTAAACATGTCGTCTCTGTGGTAAATATTTTGCATTCTATTAGCAATGTCTACAAGCCTTCAGATTTTTATTGAATAATTTTAGCTGAATTACATGTTTGATTATCTTGGTGATCCCATATATATAATATCAATATCTTAATACGCAACAAGCTATATTTTGAAAGCATTTAAATTTTAAAAATCATAAGCCACAAACATATATAATATAAAGTTTAATACAATATCAGGAGTAGATGCGACAGTATATACTGGACAATACTGAATTCATTGAATTGTAAAATTGTAATGTAGATATGTGCAAAGAGAATAAATCTCTGTAAATAGGTAGATTGCTCAGATATTTCAGACTTCGTTTTTTTTGCACCGAGCCAACATATAATGATAATGATGCAACTGGTGGCAATTTTAAAACAGTTTTAGAATTAGCTTAAGTTCCTCCATATAGATAGACCCAATAAATATTTAAACTTTTAAACTGTCATTGTCATGCTAATGGCTATTTTGGAGCATACCTACATGTAATTGCAAAATGAATCAATATATAAGAAGGTAGTCAGAAAACTTTTCTCATGTAAAAAAAGAATGATTTACTAATTTGCTCCTTCGCCCTACACGAAGCCAACTTTAAAAATCATTATACTGACATGACACGTCTTATTATATCTAGATCAATGAGCAAATGAAACCTTGTTTCGTTCTTTGCTGGCTATATTCAATATTGCATGTCGATACTGTAGCTTCAGGCGTTCACGCGACATACGTCAGAACTCTAAACAAAACTCCATGATGATAATGGTGAAGATGTACCTGACGCCGATGTCGGTTGAAACCAAAAAATTATCATCACCTTTTTACATCTCATAGTGGCATTTGTTTCGAGCTACAAATTTTAGCAACTCTGAATTTTGAAGTAAAACAGCTTGTATGGACAGTGAGAGGCGCTATATTGAAGGTTGCAAAAGTAATCGCTTTTAAAAGAGACATTGTCGTTATTCAATATTTGTAAGTTCATGGTCTTGCATCAAAAATCAAGCAAGGGAGAGACAAATCCTCTTTGGCTGCATTCTGAATTCCAATATTGATTAAAAGCTAAAACTTCTGCGTTTTGTGGTGAAGCCAGTGTAAAAATTATATATTACATGCATTTTACTCCACAAGCGAGCGAGCATTTCCACAGGTAATTTATCTCTGACAAAGCGTGGTGCTTATACAAATGTAAAACATGAGCAATGTTTTGTATATTGTTATATTTATTTATACTTCACCATTTAAATAACTAAATATACACATGAAAACCTTGGCTGGGTTCATCTTAAGCTGCTTCCCAGCTTTATACTTTGTTTCGTGTAATTTGTAGTTTGTACAAACACTCTCAAAAAGTCACATACCTACACAGTACATCATCATAAAATATTACGAAACATAGTTATTGCTTATTGTGAATGTGTACATTTGAAACTAAAGTATGAAGCGGATAGGTGGTTTTTTAACAAGAATACGCTCCTATAACACGCTAACAAAGAGAAAATATTCTAATTCTAGCTGTCTCGTCTAATTCTAGACGACGACGACGACAACAACAAGCAAGCCAAATATTAACAAGCAGAGCACCTACGATACGATTCGGTTAAAAAGCATTAAAATTGTTTCGTGTCGTGTCATATACACACATGTATGGCAGAAAATTACCAGCTTGTTAGCAGATTGCTACTTGTCACACCTTGCCTTAATAGGAATTAAGTTTCTTAAGTTCATCTCTGACATTTGAGAACATTACAAAGAAATGTAGTCTACATCACGTTTTAATTTCACAACAGAAACATGCATACCTACATGGCAGGTAGAGACAAAATACTTAAGTCAACATAATAATATATAACATGCATTATGCATAGTATACAATTCCATAGACCATAGACGCATTCTCTCATTACGTTTCAATTTTCAATGCTTAAGTTCTGAACTTTGTGACTGTTGAGTGCTGTAATCTTGTCTGAGCTTAAGTGGTATTTTTTTATTAACTTTTGCACAAAAAGACTGCAAAATTGAAGTTCATGTTTTAGCTCTCGAGGACTGTAAATGATTGCAATACGTGAATCAAATAGGGCTGCATTTAATATCTGTGAAATGATGAAATTCAATATGAAAAACTCCGTGCTAAAACTAGTACTGTAAGTTAATTTTCAAGATTCCTGTTTTTCTGTTAGCTGAAAGGATAACTGCTTATATTTTACAAGAATACGGTACTTAATGCAAAATGTGTATTCAATAATATTACGCTGAAAGATATATTACGAATTGTGTTTAATAGTATTTTAACATAAAACAATAAATTTGTAGATTTGTGTTTGACTATATAAAAATGTTGCAGCATCATTTATCATATGTCCAATTAAATACAGATATGAGAAGGAACATAAATATTAATTGTAACATGGATGACGGTACTAAATCGGAGTCGGTACCTATACAGATAAACTGTTATGTACCAATTTAGCCTGAACAGCGACAACTGAACAGCCGTATTATCTTGTCAACTTGTCTATGAGTAGAAGAAGTAAACTTTTAATGATACTGACAAGCCATGTCAAACTATTATACACGTAAAGATCCCGCCTTTGTCGCTTTCATGGTATCGCTTTAATGGGATTTATTGAGAAATAATAAAAAATTAAAAATGCATACACAGATTTAATATTTAATAGTCAGATAGGATTTTCTTGTTGCGCGTCTTTTATATTTACCTGGACCTTTTGAATTACAGAAATGTCTAGATATGATAATATGTGATTCAAGCAGAGTTCAATAAAATTGCTGTAACACATGCAGTAAACCTAGGCGAGCCCATTCAGCAAGCTCAACCCGAATAAAGCAAGATTCTCAAGATACCCCGACCTCTGACAGGTTATCATGTACACCTGAAGGTTATCTGTGCGTGGTGAAAAGCGACGGACGTTGATAAGGATACGCTTAAGTAAGTAATTAGATTTATATAACAAATTTATCAATGAGTGAGACTTATTATGACAAGTTGGAAGTGTTAAAAACGACTTCACATACTAATCAGGTGTTGATTCGGTGGATGTTGCAATATAAGGAGGTAAAGGTGAATGTTGGGGTGAGCGAGGAGGGTTTGCCATGCTCCCAACATTATTGTTTCCATTGTTGAGGAGAGAAGCCGAGAAGGTCAGTGTTAAAGATCCATTTGAGCTCGCAGCGAAAGTATTGGGTACTTGGGATGGGTTTGTAGGAGAAAACTGTCCACCGAGATGGCTGGTCAAAGCTTCTGACCCAGTTGTTGTACATTGCCCACTATTGTTGCTTACTACAGTATTGGTTACGGGACGTTGAATATTTTGGGTACGGTTTAAATATTGGTGATCACCATTGTTGGCATTAGCTATGCTGGAGTGGTGGTGTCCATTTACTATAAGACTATTACTTGAAGATGTTGTTGTGGGAACACTTGACATTGACAATGGCATTGGAAGTCTACGGGTGTCATTTCCGTCGTGATTCTGACTTGGAACATTTGTACTGGCACAGTCATTGAATGCAAATGCTTGCTGCCAAGATGGCATTGTGCCAACAGAACAGATTCCCTGGTGGAGTTGCTGAAGATTAAACGCAGCTGAGACCCCATCGCTTGGAACGAATGAGTGAAAACCATGATTTTCCGTGGCAGTTGTGGTAGAAATACCACCACTACCACTCGATGAATTTGAACTTAGCTGCATTTTAGCACCATTATCATTGGCTTCATTACAATTTGTAGCACTACAAATAATATTAGCGACGCTACTATTTATTATTGGCCTATCGGTCCAACTCATGGCTGCTATGAACTCATTATTATTGGAAGGGAACATGATTGCGTTATTATTGGTATTACTAGTGAAATTTGGCTGGCGTTGGAGTTGCAGTTGATGGTGACTTGGATGGTAATGACCATTATTAACTGTGTTACTACTATTATTGACTGATGTGTTTACAACAGAAAATTGATGATGACTTTGACATGCATTTTCAAAGTTATGGTTAAATGGAGACACATTTCGGGATGGAGTTTTGTACTCGGCGGCTGTATTGCCGAACACAGTGGAGAAAGTGTCGATACACGCTTCCATCTTCGTTTCTTAAGTTTTTCAAACGAGCAGAGTGTACAACTTTTAAAACACCATATAGAATAGTATTTTCTACTATATTTGCCACACTTAAACACGAAATGGGAATGCGCCAGCCGATGACGGTGTGACGTCGGACGTAGGTTGTCGAGTTTTTCTTCCGACCTTTGCTCAGAAATGTCCGACCAACATATACTAATGCTACACAACACAAAATAAACTACAAAATGTACTGATTTCCAGCTGCAGGCCTGATAAAATACATTTACAGCCAACTTTCCAATTGCAGAATGTACATTTAGCACAGATCTTCCTGCTCGCAGTAGTTCAGATAAGTAATTTCAGGAACAAATGACATAATTATTTGTGTGCTATTACTCAAGAACGTAAATTGTAATTAAATTACAACAATTAAATAATAAAAGTTCGACTAATGGTGTGTACGACAAAATTTATAAACACGGCGCACCACTTCTCCTGCGTAGTCAAGATAAAGTGGTCGTTAATTCCTGATGTTACTTCATCTAGCTTCGAGTATCTTGTTATAACTATCTGTCCACGTTACTCTGATAATATCCAAAAGTATCCACACTCAACAGTGTACTTCTATTGTGCCAGTTCCACTAAGCATTTGCTTAGCACCACACCACTACCAACACCTTGCACCTAATATTGAAACCAGTCAGAAAGTGAATTTAACACAGAACTCGAGTTGAGCTGACTGTGAGAGTTGAACTCTAAAAAAGAACTGATGATTATGTTCATTTCATGCCACTACCACCAGTTGGTTGATTGGAGAAATGAAGAAACACACATTGAAAACACGTTGCATGTTCCAACGCAATATAGTGTATTATTAACTTGCATATTAAGTACATGGCGATTGAGACAACGATGAACTAAAATCTTTCCACTACTCTCATCACTTTGACTCACTCACTTACTGGCGCTGGTATGAGAAGGCGTGATGTTTTCCTACAGCAGTCGTGTAATGATGACTTCGATTCAATTCCTTTAATCCTTTCTTTTAATACGTATTTTTTTTTATAAAAACAGAGTGCGTCAACGAAAAGTTTTCGTTCTATAATAGACGTGTGGTGTATGACAAGGCTTGCGTTTATCTATTTGCTAGTCTCAATTTCCAATCAATAAATGCTCCACCGTCATAATTACTTGATGAACAATAAAACGTATAGTTGAGGCCTTTGGATACAATACCGTTCAATGTTTAATGAAAGAGTTTCTAGACGTTCTATGCAACTGTAAAGGCATGTCCCAAAAATTGTACAAATAATAGATAGATTCACTGTTTGAATTTTCGTTACTTTTTGCTTCTGTACTACCGTACCTTTTAAAAAAGGGCTTTTTTGTCAAGAAAGGATAAAGAGATGAAAACCAAAATGTCGTATGGGCAATCAACAAGAAAACCTTTGTTGAGGTTTCTCTGAAGGAAATGTATATAAATCAGTTCCTACATCCATCTTTTTGCCAAACAAGCGATGTGAGTGAAACGCAATGTACGTATACAGTATATAAGTATTAACATATCTATTAAAATTAATGGAATGTAAAAAAAATTGAAATTGACATTAAACAAATGAGTACGGAAAGATGATCTCTCTCCTCGATCGGTTTGCTGAGCTATTGCAAGTTTAACAACACAGCAGTAGCACACATTTACAACAACGCCAATGCCAATTGGGCATACATCATCACACAAAAAGTCGAAGAGGAAGCAATGGGCATTGTCATTTATGTAGACAGTGGAATAAAGCATGTTTCTCTTATCTATGTTTAGGTTATTTTAATAAAATGGAAGCAGCGCTATTGGAATCAATGCGTACTAATTAATTCTACATGAAAATTTTTATTATGTACGTTTCAACTCTAATGGTTTATGTAACTAATTCACTTTTTGTGGCAGAAGTACGCTGGAGTTACATTGGAATCGTCGTCTACCAATATGCTTATGAGAGCAATCTTCAATTTCAACAGGTTTTCCTTTCGTAATATATCTCAGTCAGTGACATGCACTTATCTATAAGTAGCGTTTATCTCTTAAAATGTGATTATGTGCGTGTGACACGACGTATATAATAGATAAAAAGAGTAAAACCAAAATGCGTGTTTGCATGATGCCTCTCCCTTAAGTAAGTTTTCATGGTTATCGTATTCGGCTATTCGACTCTAGTATTCTGACCTTTTCAGAAGACATTAATGTACCGACTCTCAGCCAGTCAGGAGTTGAATTGCATCTCAAAGATCAGCGCATGATCTGTGTAGTGAAATTACTATAGGAGAAAGGTTAATTTATTAATTATGAGAGTAGTTTGCACTACAACGCCATAGTAAGTAGCAAAGAGCAATATGAGTAACTATTTCTGAAACCGGCGAGACAAATTTCGACCAACGTCCAATTGTCTTCAAAATTAGGGCACTTTTAGAGATTGGTTAATGAGTGTTAACCCGAAAAATGTTAGGTCCAAAAATGGCACCAGTCCGGTGGAAG
>JAHZNE010007668.1:0-33679 GCA_027744055.1 Callyntrura sp. NNG-2020 | reverse complement strand
TACCAAGGGGCAATAAGTCGAGGGGCAATGATATCCAGGGGCAATCATGTCGAGGGGCAATTTCACCCTCAGGGGCAATATGATCCAGGGGATATCCGCCGGTTACCGATTGCTGCTTTCTTCCTTATTAATGTATTACCAAGGATGTTATATACTATAGTGTATTACAGACCAACGTCAGTTCAAGGGAATTAATGCAATGAGAGATACATATGAAAAAGAAAAAAAAGTATTTATACTGGAAAGGCCGAATTTTACAATTTTCCATAAGCTTCCTTTTCCAGATGCATTAAAATTTGAAGTTGCAATTTTTATGTTCCAAATGATGCTCATATATGATGTTCATATATATTGTTGGTGCTTGGTATTGGTATAATATTAACATCTAACATTAACACTGAAGCAATTAGCAAGGAATCTCTAAAAAACAAAGTAATTAAAACAATTTGTAATAATAAGAACTGAGAACGATAAAATTATTAAACGTTCGAACATTTGAAGTATTTTTTAATTATCATTACCAATCATACCTAATTCGCAAGGAATTGCATGTAATGCTACCTATTAATTATTTAGCAATCATTACTACTATTATTTCCACTTTCTGCTAACTTCTTTTGAACCTCAAGAACCTTTTTGTATGCGTGCGTGAGAACCATGTCGGCTTCATAATAATTCAGCGTGACTCTGCACAATTCAGACGTAACTAATGACTCAATTTCAGCCTTCAGATCTCGTCTGTAATTTTCAATAATGCTGCGATACATTTCCGATTGTTTGCCTTCTTCCTGCAGGACTTCAAACGTTTTCTTTTTGGCACAAAGTTCTTCTTCTGCACATTTCACCGTTTCTTCGGCGGTAGCCAACAAAGGATTGCAGGCGGTGTACTTGCAAGCCTTTCCACTTTCAATTACTTTATGCAATCGACAAAGCAGTTCCCAAGAAATTTGACCAGATTCTTTGGCCCGGGTTTCAAGATTGCATATTGGTGCAAAAGCGTCGCTTACGTCTTTCCAAACTTCTTCAAAGCGAGGCGACTCCAAGTTCTCTTCCTCTACAGCACAATAAACCTTATTTATAAATGTCTTAAGGACGTCTATAGCGTCACAGTATGCTTTCAGTGCGGTTTCAGCGAACTCAATGGCTTTCTCTTTAGTGTCCAATAATGCCTTCTCTAGATCTGCGTTAGCATTTTGAATTCTCTCCTCCTCTTCGTTTTTTTGTCGTAAGCATTCCGTGTTGCACTCCGGCTCCTCACAGTTCTCTCGGTCCGCACAGTATGCCTTTGGAAAGAGGGACTTGATGCCGACTTTAGTTGAGATTTTGTACAGCAGCAAACTAGCCCCTCCTATGCCCAGTAGTCCTGCCGACAGTGCTAATAAAGCACGTCTTCGTTTGTCCCATTTCGGGTAGCCAGCATCATCGACGCCAGAATAACTTATGGGAAAGACATTACTCTAAGGCAGGATAAAATACAAGTAAAATCACATGTACAATACTCCATAGTTTCGTTTTACAAAGAGTAAGGTGTAATTTAGAAATACGTGTGTTCATACTGTAAATTCACCTTTGGAAAACTTTGTCCATGGGTAAAGCTTATTGGGGCTTTGAATGTGTAGATCCCAGAGGCTCTTGGAATGCCAAGAAGATTTCGTTTTGTAATATAAAATAGGCGCGTTACCTCCACGGGACACTTTCTTAGACTGATCATTGTTGAAATTTTAATCCGCAGTCCGCAGTGTTGAATCCCTTCTACTTTTTTCTTTTGTACAAGTTCAACTTTAAATTTTCCCAAAAACAAACTCCAACAAAACGGATAAATTACAGAATTTACACGGACTTTTTCTGAAAGCAAATGAAAATTATAAACAAAATAATTTCCAATCTCTTTGGCAAATTCAGGTAATTTGAGCTTTCGGTAGATTACATGAAAAACGTTCAAAGAAAACATCTCGAGGTTTGCCCTGCCCATTGGCTTTGACGGATGTTCGTTGTTGCGGGATTTGTGAAATCCTAAAAATCGACAATCACAAGTATCACAACCTAAAACACATACTTACCTAACCAGATTTGAAACTACCATGCATTAAGCATGAATTTATTATGTCTGTGAACAGATGTTTTAATGAGTCTTTAATTCTTACTCCCGGATAGCTAAATCCCCATTTAAAATAATTCATGATGATTTGGTACTCGGTAATTTTAGAGATATGAAATGTTTGCCCATACACACATTTCGACATGTTTTTCTGTATTCAAAAATATTATGAACAATCATTAACAACATCGCATATAAGTATACTCACGCAGTCTATAAAACTAGTTTATTTCATAATGCATACGGGATAAATGAATCATTTATTTTATGTGTAAAATTCTGTTTGGTCGTGTCTTGTAATTATTATGTTTTTTAAATGTAATTAAAATAATTGATGGACGGAGGAATCTGATCACGTACATCTTTAGTGAAATCTGCAATGACGAAGTATTTTCCATAAAAAAGATTGACATATTTCCATTTTTCTAATTCAATACCAACGTGATGCACTAAAGTTGTTGTAAATATGCACGTGTTGATTATCCTATTATAATCTCTGCTTGATCTTTCTTTCTCCCTCTCGCAATTTACTATTAATGTACTAATGGACACCTAGATGTGCTCTGCTTTCTGCATCAATTGTTTAACTGCATTGGGCGTCATAACTTGAAACTAGTCTGATTTACGCCTCCTGTTTTTGCGTGATTTTCCGAAAAAATGATAAGAAAGCTAGGTGGGGCTCTAGAAATGAAAAGTAACTACTCTGCTACTAATGTAATTGTATTACTCAAAATAATTTTTTATTTTTGTAATATTCCTAAACAGCACTTCATATCTATGAGTATTATTGAGATTTAATAGTAAAATTTTATGACAATAAGTTAAAAACTTACGATGAATTCTGAATTCATAAATTCTAAAGATTATTTTTATAACGTCTTCGCAATTCTTTTCCTTATTATAAAGTATTCCTTTGTTCTTTGGTAATATAAAAACTTGAGCGAGCAAGAAGTGTATACACAGCGGGTTTTTGTAGTTTATAATGGAGAAATAGTAATAAAGCAAGGCGAAACAAAATGTTGCGACGTATGTCAATGAATTTGTTTCATTACCTACGATAACGATTATCACTAAATTTTAGGGGTATCATAAGGTTTGGAGCAGTCATTACATTAAGTAGTCCTAAAAGTTGAGTAATTTTCTTAACTATATTGATATTTCCTAGTTTCTCACTGACATTTTATCATCAAGGTTGAACTTCTTACTCACAATTTTGTCTCAACGCTACCTCCTGCATAGTTCTTTCGATTAGCCACTGCTGCAACTTTCACCGACAGATAGAGATGATTGCTTGCTTGGTATGATACCAATCTCACTGGTATTTTCACATGCATAACTCATTTTATTACTCTGCTATATTATCGTCATCTTATCGATGTGTGATTTCAATTTATGAAGCTTACTCAACAGAAATATCTGTATTACATGACCAGAATCAATTCAAAGTTACGATTCTGCACAGTAACGGACGGTGAGGCAATCAGTAAAGTTACGTATTTGTTCTTTTTTTGCGAAAGCATGTAATGCAAAATGCATACGCTCAAAGCCTTAGAGACTTGAAGATACATAACTTCCTGTGACTTTCTTTTTTTATATAGCTTGCCTCCAGTTCTCTGAATACATTTGAGCACAACAAAAATCGTCTCTGTGGATTTGTGTGTGGAGATAAAACATGCTGCTGTAAATAAAATATGGAGCACGTAGATATGTAGATATGCATTCTGGAAAATGCTATCCCTTCTCCGCTTCTCTTCCTCTAAAGAAACTTTTAATTGAGTCAAGTCCAGGACTCCTATTCCGATCGACATCTATTTTTCTATGCAAATGCTTCGGTTTCTGTCCTGATGGACGACTGATGGAAGAAGGCTAACTTTTCCCCTCTACTGCTACGTTTATATTTTCATTAATACATTTCATGTCGGAGATTACGCTGCCGTCAGAATTGATGACTCCTGTTCCACTGCCTTGCCCCCACGCTTGATTTTATTATTCTTCTTGCTAATGTTCAAAGGAATATAAAAGCTAAAAAAAGTTTTACCTTTCACCTGCCAATTTATCCAAGCTCTTTGACATGCAAACATGCCTACATTGCGCTGCTGTTGTAGAGAATTACTCGGGACTATTTTTATAATCCATTCCAATGCAATAGACTTGTCTACCTTTGTTCGTTCATGAAGCAAAACTTTATTCCGTATACTACGAGTTATTTTCTTTAACAACCTAAAGTCTTGTCCGGAAACGACTTTCTTTTATATTAAATTTCCATTCCTCAATACATTACCATATTGATGATTTGGAATTTGTAAGCAGCAGCAGCAGAATCAAAAGGTTGATTCTCCGCTCTATCACACCATCAGCATATCATGTCAACGTTGATGGTTGTTGAAATTCAGCAGCAGCAATGTTGTGGCCGCTGTAAAGACGGGAGCGAAATTTCGATGTCGTAGTATTTCCTAACAACCAACTTCCCGCATCGTAAAACCGTGGAAGTAGAAGCAGAAACACGCATATACTTACCCCGAACGCCAATGAGCCTGAGCAGCTCCTGGAATTTTCGATAACTCTCTCCGACTCCAGACTTGTAATTTCTCTAACCATATAATATATTAAGATAATGGAAATTGAAAACGACTTCTAAACAATTTACAAGAGAAACAACTTTCTTTATATATATTCTCTGCGATAAGACCGGCACGATCTGGTTTTCTGTTGTTGTATGAAAATTTGTATACTACAAAAATGCCACAGTCAAGGAGAGTTGTCAGTACACTTTCTGTCGGCAACTGTTAGGGAATAAAGTTGTTGACTGTATGCTGTACATGTATGAGGGCTTTCTCTTTTACAACTACGTAATACGAAATAGGAAGGAGTTCGAGTAAATTGTGATTTTGTGAGTCTTCACCCTGCCTGTGATGTTGTTGTCCACGTTCGCATAAGTTTAATGCAGAGTGAACGTTCTGTCACTATTACTGCCCTCTCCATCCCTGTAGCCTCCAACGTAATGTACATGCTAACTTTGTTTGCTTCAATTACTTTCGGTTGATTTAGCCCCTACATGGCACATGCACGGCAAACATTTTTTCCCGACGACCTCCTTCTCAATTGAATATACATATTCTTTAAGGGAACATTCTTTGTTTATAACAGCGACTAGTCCCAAAGAGAACCAAAAGAGAGTCTCACAGAACTGTCACTATTACTGCCACTGTAGTTTACGCGGAATGCTTGGGTAGAGTAGCGAGGGATATTAGAGGACTCCTAAATATAAAAGCTAACATAACATTATATCACGGCAAACCAAATGACAACTAATTGCGGGGGAACGAGGAGAAAAAAAACTTTTGCAGTTTACCATGTTCATGCTTTCCATTTTTGATTTTCACATTAGTGGACGGGAATGTCCTGCATGTGTGTACATTCTTGCATATTTTTCATACTTTTCCAATTTACCACTGTAGTTTCCGCTGCTCTCTGCAGACATTTTTCCAACTAACATCATCAATGTAATATAAGGAGGGTGGTCGTCTTGCTGGCTGAACTGTTGAAATGGGATAGGGCAAGTATATACCTACAAAGAGAGGACGACGAGTTACTTCTCTGGAAAGTAAACTTTCTTATTTTTCTTCTTTTGCAGTGGTTTTGCTAGACAATCAATAACGTGAAATGTCTCTCCAATAAAGATAATTGATCCCCTGTGTTGTTTCCTGCTGCTGCTGCTGTGTAGTAGGGAAACGGAGTGGGAGTGAGATTTTCCCTATAGTATATACACACATTCCAGTTCACATTTTTTCGTCGTCTTCTTTTTAGTAGCTGCATTATTGAAGATTTTTTTATCCCGGCCCGGAGAGTAGGGCCCATTATACGTTGTGTGTAAGACCAAATTCTGTAATGTAGGCACAAAGAGGATATCAGGGATGGCAGAGGTAAAGCATTCCACAACTCCCATGCGTGGAACCTTTTTCTAATATGTAGGCGTCATCAACGTTGTTACTTTTGTAAATGGCTCTATTGAGGGTTTTATTTCTTTTTCTCTCCGACCGCTGCTGATTCAACGGAAATATATAGGTTGGGTGAAAATGACCGGACCTTAATGGAATTGTAACGACCAAGACCAAGACATAACCATCGTTTTGTCGTTTGTTTCAATGGTTTGGAGAGAACAATGTTTGCGTGGAAAATGGATTAATTGCTAAAGATATAAAAATCAACATAATCAAATTTACATTACACCTTGTTGACGTCAAGTCGTTATTAATGCCGTTTTTTAGAAACGCTTATTCTATTTATTCCACGCAAGCATTTTTATTCACGTATCCCATTACCATTACCTATAATATTACTATTATTAGTACAAACAAATCAACCATGAAGACAAATTGTAATTTTCTTCTTTTTTTAATTTTCGTTTTACAGCGGACGTCTTGTCTTGCACGGCCTCTATTCTAAACCTGTGTGCCATCTCGGTGGATCGGTACCAGGCGATAACAAGACCATTGGAGTATTCTTCAGTCTCCTCACCTCGACGGATGCTGGCTGTGATTTTTGCCGTGTGGTTGTCAGCCGCTTGTGTGTCACTCCCTCCGGTTTTACTCCTTGGCAATGAGCATCATAACCAAGACTGTACAGTATCTCAAAATTTTTGGTAAGTTGCCCAGTGCGGCCAGCAAAAGCTTTAGCTCGTTCTTGCGCGTCATTTTTTTCGTGCGCCCTATAAACTTGTCTAACGAAAAAGGAAAATGAACTACCTAGTAGTTCATAAATATGTATAAATGCTCAGCTTTGAAAAAATACGATACCGTCTGATATGATGATTATGTATGTATTTACGAGAAAAAAACCACTAACAAAATTGTTTCTCATTATGTCGCACTAATGACAGAAATATAACCACGCATACCAATACCACATTGAACAAGATGATGCGCAGTGTGTAACGGAAAAATTATAAACCCAGCACAAGTAAATCTTTACGACAACACAAAACTTCACATCACATCATCTTACAACATCGACGTTTTTATGATTGGTAATTTCACTATTATTATCGTCCATACAGTTAAGTTAAGCATCAAACTGTCTTTTTGGCAGTTATTCACATCACATCACTAGCGGGCTTGTGTGAGGCAGACCATGTTCTCGCGAGATAGAACAATTTTTACAACATGTTATTATCTTCCGTCAATCTGCTGGCTGTTTTATACTTCGACTACACAGAAACAAACGCACTATAAACACAACATTTGTCATAAAACCATGTACGCTCCGAAGCTATAACTCAAAATTTCGGATAGGATACAAAATACATATATACATAATTATTCTTGTCTGTCCGCTAGATAGCATCTCATCTTCATCTAGCGTCTTCCGTTTGCTCCAACGGCAGCTGCTGCTGTTCATTTAATTTATCACGGTGTAAATCACATGTATAGACACTCCGACACTCCCTTTCTCTTGAAGAAAATGAATGAATAAGTGGAAAAACTTGCGTCAGTGCTAAAAATGGCATCTGTTCGTGTAGACATTTCACTGTGTACATATTTAGGTAGAAAGGTATGTATATTTCATAGATGCCCATTATTGCTGATACATATATATAGTTATCATATTTATGTTAGTGCATATTACACTACTACTACTGTTTGCTTGCTAAACGATCACTATCATCGTTTGTGGCATAAGCGAAGTGGAAGGGAGAAAATGAATGCGAAAAATACGACCATCATCAAACAACTATGTAAATATACAAATGGGTTTCTTATAACTCACTAAAAGGTTTCCATTTACACGCTCACTACAGTTAAACAAAAAAGTTTATCTGGCAAGAAATTCTTGAAAAATAACTTTTTTTCATTCCGCATTTCCTTCTCTTTGGCACGTCATTCATTTAGAAAAATCAAGAGAGGAAATACAAGAGTTGGTTTGCTTGAAAGCGTAGTGTGTTACTACAGCTCGAGCGGCATTCAATTATTGTGAGTTTAAAAAATGACAGTGTTTCTCAGACCAGGACATAACGAAGACCGAAGAAGGACAAAGAGAAATATATATGAGGTATGTGAAGTGGAAAAAAACAAGTTGTCAATGTCATAACCTCTATCAAAGTGAAGAACAACGGTGGGTATACATATGATTGTTATCTGGAGACCTTTCCCGAGCTTAAAAGTTGTTTGCTAGTTTGATCATCTATGCAAAGTTTGATGTTTGCCACAAGATTAAATGAAATCAAATTTTTTACTGTGCGCGCGTTTTGTCATTTTAGCTAATCGCACATCCATCATCATCCAGCGGAAATGTGACGACACAGAGAACAGGATACGCTTTTCTCTGGGTTTACACAACTTCTTCGTAGGGGGTTTTAATGGAACTCTTGAATTGTTAATGATCCTCATCATCTCTACACTATTATCAGTTTGTGCCCACAGAAAATGAAGCCTTTCTCTCCCTCTCCACTTTTAAAAACTTTTCAAACAACTTTTATTTGGAGTTGGCTAACATTCACCCCAACTTTCAATGAGAATCCCTTTGGGAGAAAAGAAATGGGAACACACGTCGCTTTTCATATCGTAACTGACTAAGCTCTCTGATGACATGTTAAATGTTACAAGTTGTACGTTCCTTTCTTTAAGCATCGTTGGCTTAATCAATATCTCCAAAATTATTTCTGTCGAGTACATGTTAGAATATGAGTGCAATCATCTCAAGTAATTAAGCGTATTATTTGTAGAATTAAAGAAATGAAACTTTCACGACCATTCAAGGATACACAGTACAATACCTGTCTTCTATTTAGGGTATCTAATGTACCAACGACACGTGTGCATATCTAGGTACCTTTAGACTCCTAGACACATTCATCTAATGTGATGATGAGATCACGCAGGCAGTCATACAGAAACTTTACACTTCCTTTAACACTGAAACACAAAAAAGCTCAGTTGCCTGTATCTGTACGCTTGACGTTCGACCAACTTTTTTTTCTGTCGAAAACGGCTGCGTTTCCTTTGCTACGTCCGGTACCCCAATCCTTGCCTCACGCCACGTTTTCCTAGCAGCCAAGGTTTCTTCTGTTCTTTCCCTTTTTCTGCAACTAATCATATGCCAACTCAACCATATGATGAGCATGTAGCAAAAAGGGTATATTACACAAGAAAGGTTTTTTGGAGAATAGTAACAAAATTCGGGGGAAAAGGGTATGTCATAACGATAACATTACCTCCATTGGCGGTGTAAAAAAGTATTGCCAGAAAATTATGCGATTCCATACTATCTCCTGTCAGTTACAGATTGCCTGAGTTTTGGTTAACCAGGAAAACATAAAAAAACTGGCGTTTACCTTTTACGTGTCGATTTCAGCACGTTGTGCTCTGGTGTGTTTACCAAGTAGAGAAAGGTGAAAAAAAAATCAAGAGGAATTACCATCTTTTCCCATTTTTTATAGATTTTTCCTACCATGTGATGCTAACTTAGTTAAGTATCATCGTTGAACGGTTTGTAGTAGGATTTGAGATGGCGGCGTTGTTACAAAACTCTTACAGATCGAAAGTGGAAGTACTTTTGCTTATTGAATAGCTGTAAAAGTTATTGAGCATGAAAATCATGAAGGTGTCATATACAAGAAGCTAAGCTGAAAGTTAAATAGAAGCAGCTGAAACTTGTTTTAAAGCAAAGCTTCAAATTTGGCAGCCATACAAGAAAATACGGAGTACAAGAGTTGTTTCTAGAGGAAGGTAACTAGATCCTTTTCTTGCTGAACAGTTAAAGTCAAGGATTTTGCGGTAAAGGTCAAACAATGAACACCTTTTAAACCAAGACTGTGTGAGGAAAGTCAAGACGACAGCCAAGTGTGAAGAGAAAAAAACACGTAATTCTGGAGAGGTGTTGGGCCAAGTGAAACGTGATCTTGACTTTGAATGGGTTTCAACTCTTACAAAAAGTCGTAGATAGAATAGCTTTTCAGTTAACTACTTTAGTTTAAAAAATATCACCTGCTCTCCTCAACAAAGCCATATTAAATCCCATCTGCTATCGGATACAAGGGAGAATGGACCCTGTTCTGAAACTTGATACGACTTGCGTTTAATGCCTTTAGGTCACTACTTGGTTTGTTAAATTTATTTTCTAGTAAGTAGGGATACCACTTTAAAACAAAATCTGTCCTACTATTACGTTTTTCTACTATATCTAGTACAGTACCTAAGGTACTACTGTACCTTACCAAACGAAAGCGCCTGTATGGTATGTATATATTTAGCAATAAATTGCATCGTTCTTACGTTCAACCACTTTTGATGTACCTGCCAAATTCCACGATTCTTGAGATACGAATTCTTTGTTCAGTCTGGATACAATTTCATTACTTATTCTTGAATGATGTTTCGTTTTTCGGTTTGATCCTTTCCGAGCTCGAAAAGGGATTCGAAATCGATGCTTCCCAAATTTTTACTATATATTGGTAGCCCTAAACATCAGCTTTGTAGTGACGGCAAATCCCACTCCACCAATATTTACCATTTTTGTGGTGATATGCTGCTGTTTCATTATACAATATACCGACACTGGCTAAGCAGGCAAGGCCCCATGAACCCGGGGCTCAAGAGGATCTGCAACGATCAACTCTTTAAATACACAACAAGAACATGCAAGCTGCGTGGGCATTCATGCAAAAAGGGGAAGGTAAAACAAATATGCTATATCTATACATGCCGGATGAAAATTTAACTAAACTAGCAGAATACATGGAATGTTGTCTAGTCCATGCGGTCAAAATAACAGTATTACTTTTACTTACCATACAGCTTTATTCTAAATATTTTCCAGAGGGAAAACAGGGAGGCCCAAAAGCAGGAAAGGGACTTTCAGATTTAATCAAAAATGTAGACCATACTTTTGTTAGTGAAAATCGTAGTGTACGTTTCCCCTGATTATCCAGGGAAATGTGTAATTATGACTGGATTATCATTCCACAAAGAACTTTCTAAGACCAAAGGCTCAACAAAATCAGAGATTGCGCGAGTTTGAAGAAGGGTGCAAAAGGGGTAGATTGAGACTCACAAATGATGCCTTATTTCTATTCTACAACATATTTAATACATACCAAATATGTAACGATTTACCCATGAGATCCTTACAGTTCTGTCAGGTAGTAGTATTTACAAATAGGCCTGAGATGGAACAGGTATGTGTTCAAGGATCTGCAGGTAAACTGTACAGATATTATCTCTATATTCTTTCATGGGATACAATCCTCTCAGACCAGAGTGCTTTTGGTCCGTTTACTAAACCATGTATTACTTACCGTGTTATGTCTACATCATGTTACTTTTACCGCCGCGAATGTCAGATTATCTGTGTATTGTTACATATATGTCTCTACCAATTTTCTCTCCGTTGGTCTTCCCTCCTACTAGGTACTTTCCCTTACAAAGGAATAGCAAACATCTCTAACAAATAAAACATGAGAACAGCAAGAGGGGGACGCTGAAATATTTCATGGGATGGCTGTGATTTCATTAAAGAAACGAAATTGAGTAAAGCAGATTTTATTGTTGCAACATGTGTATTCCCTATATACTGCATGGTCGTGTGTTAGTATGCGTGCACAACGGGTATAGGGATTACTGGCTACTTTACTCGTCTACAAAAGCTAGTCATCATTTGTTGTAAGAAGAGGGACTTATCGTTAGGCATATTGTGTCTCTTCTTTTATTCATGCGACTATAAGTAGTAGATCAACTTTCTCTTAAGAGCAGAACACACACACACACACAGTTGCGGGCTAATAACATTTTGTGATTCCACCAAGACCGCGGTGTGGTTTCATCTCCTTTTCGTACGTATCATCACACATTTATAGGTACTCTTCATCACAAACACAACGGCTGGGGCCAGAGTGTTTTGCAAACGTCATTAATAACTAATAAGTCCTCAAACACTTCTCC
Organism: Callyntrura sp. NNG-2020; assembly: GCA_027744055.1. Lineage (NCBI taxonomy): Eukaryota > Metazoa > Arthropoda > Collembola > Entomobryomorpha > Paronellidae > Callyntrura > Callyntrura sp. NNG-2020. Next base: position 21,646 of record JAHZNE010007668.1, on the reverse strand, counting down.
CATTCATTAATTTATTTCTTCTTCGTCGTAATTGAGCAGGGATGGGAAAGCAAAGTCATGGTTGAGGCAGAGAGGCAGAGACGTATTTAAATGGTGTAACTTCTTGGTCTCTCATTCTAAGATTTTCTTTCCCAAAGATAAATGACTACTAAACTGTGCCGAGTCCGAGAATGAAGAAGTATAATGTCTTTGGAATTGGTTTTATTTTTGCAGTGGTTTTGACTTACAAGATAAAAACTTTTTTTTAAATTTTATGTAGGGGGACTGTCTAACAAATTATATTTTTAGTGTATGTCTTCTAGTCTGACAACCACAAAAACGTTCACAAAAAGTTTGCGAATTTACATAAACAGATGCACTAACTGATTTTATCAACACATACAAATAATGGCTGTGCTGTGATGATATTATGTGTAGGACAAAATAGTAGAAAGAAACGTTTTCTTTTCTTTACACATTTTTGCAAAGCACAGTACTTTTTGAACTTTAAACACACCAATTTATTACTCTGGCGTGTGTGTACACACAAAGCGCAAACAAGAAGGGCGTACCTTTGAGTAACTTTCTCTTGTGTTAAAATTTATCTAATGTGCTTTTGTCATTAAAATGCTTCTCAGAGATTCAGTCAGCGTCCGGAACCGACACAGCAACGGACGCGGACGTTTCACAGTGCCTTGCGTTTGGTGGCGGGGGAATTTACTTCTTTCTGAGAGGTTTGATTTTCAAATGGAAAGAGAAATAGAGAGTTTATTATAGAAGAAAATGGTTGCCGAAAAACAAGTTTAGGGTTGCCAAACAAGAACACTACAGAAAACTAATAATAAATCAACAACAGATCTTTGCGCAGTTCTAAAGTTTTGCTTCCTTGTATTATTCCAAGTAGAGAGTTTATTGTACGTTGCAGGCGCAGTGGAAATACCAGGAGCATATAATATTATGTACTTCATATATGAAACCATTTTTTGTTTTTCCAACTTACACAACTATATTACCGAGGGCTCATAATTCTTTTTATTAGAAGACGCGTGCATATCTGAGGAATGTTTTATCTAGAATATTCCGCATTGAAATAAAATATCTGACACATATGGGTAACCATATTCATATTACTTCCCAATTCCCAAGTAAATATGTAGGTAGTCATGTATCTTTGTGTTGACGTAGGTATCTCTTTGTGTTATTGTCTGTGTTACCGTTACCCAATCTTTACTTTCACAAATAAAATGTTTCCTTTCTTTCCCACGGTCTCTCTCTCCCTCTCTCCTTCCAGATTTTCGTCTTTCACTTTCACTTTTTTACTATAAATAAATGGCAGCACTTGTGTTTTATTGAGAGATGCTTTCCAGTTCTGAAACGAAACTAGGTATGAAGCTGATAAGACCTATGTTTATAAAAAAACTTCTTAGAAAGTAAATCACAAAGAACGAAGAATAAGACTGTCTATTACCGTATTTTACATTAGAGAAGACAGTGTCACATAATGCAAAAGGAAAGACAAGAGACTTGAAAACTTTTCTCCGTGTGCAGCAGTCTTTGACTGATAGAGGTATTATGACACTTTTGTAGCGAATTTCAGTTGTCCAAACGTTCCGCCACCTTCATAAATAAACCATCTTGTCAGGGTCTCTCCCAAGCATTGATATGCAGTGTCCCAATTTTACAGAGCTTTGCCAAAGGTTTATCTCCTGTCAGTTTTCCTTCGCTTCTTTTTTATGTCTGCCATTTTTATTTGACTCCTCATATTGATACATTCAATTCTGCTTGTTATACTTTCCCTTTGTTATGTTAACCTGATCGTCCTCCTGTTAGCAGATACTATTGTCTGATCCATGATGCTTGCCTCTCACGTTTTCCTTAAAAATTGAGCTAGTGAATACTATAGGCATAAAGTCGTAAAAGTACCTGCGTGTATGCTAGTACTTTCATTTATCCAGCGACTGGAATAATACTATATATTGGCTGCTGAAAGACAAGTGGAAAGAAGCCAATAAAAGGCAAAAAGTGGATGAAAATTCACAATTTTCTCATACTGGCGTAGTACTCACTCTTCTAGAAACGGTACCATTATCTTTAACAATGCGTCCACCCATCACCAGGAATGACGACACGTTTTTTCCTTCATGTTACATATTTATTTTTTCCAAATTGGGCAAGAATGCAAAACAGATGTGTACGCTGCAATCAATTTCGTTTAGTGGAGACCGCGGTAGTTGAGACAAACAATGCAGCATTATCCTGCACTGCAGCCAACTTTTGGGATAGTTGTAGTGTATACGGCGGTTGATGTTAAAAATTTTGAATGTATTACACATGAGATACATACGAAATAACAGGAAGAATCGATTTGGGATTGAAACATAACTGAAGCTTTACTCAAACAGACCAGGGAGACTGGGGAAGATATTCTCCATAGATTATAAACAATGGAGCACCCACAAGAAGAAAAAGAGGTGGAAGAAGATGATGATGGAGTAACACACTCACACGAGTGAGTGATTTTGGAGGAAAGATAAATACAATTTCAAATACACGAGCATATTCATCTAGGGTACAACGATAGATTTTAGTTGTCCGTTAGTTTTTGTGCATTGTGTATTGGATGAAAGGTCGGGAGAATGAAAGATAGAAATTGAGAAAGAGGAAACAAGGAAAAAACAATTTCCTCACAGAATGTTCACCACAAAATTAAAGGGTTGGATCGTGGGAATCAATCAGGCTTTTCACCAAACTATACACCCTCATGTATCCCACGCATATCACTGCGTACATGAAGAGAAATTGAGAGAGAGAAAAAAAACACAGCATCCACTAACCGACTTGGGGAAAAATCAGTGACTCAGCTGTATACCACAATTTATTTTCTATTACCAGACAACAACCACACAGGACAACGTACGTGAGCGAGTGGTGCGAGGAAGGATAACAGTATGGACTTTGGACATGCATGCAATATGGAATAAGTAGTCTGAGAATCGACTCGCATATATACCTCTCTATAAACGCATTATATTAGTTCAGGGGAAAGCTCAGATCCGAAGAATTGAACTTCACAGGGTGAGTTGTTGGCTTCAAGTAAACTAATATTGGTGGATATATACAACTGCCCTGTAAATAGGGAGATGGATCCATGCTCAGATAAAGGAGCATTATGTAGGCATTCGAATAGCATTATTTGCCTTTTGCCAAACAACGGGAGAGAAAGGTAACATGAAATGGGAAAATAAGAGAAAATAGGATCTCGTCTTCTTTACATCACATCCCATTAGGATTTAACTTACGTATCTAATCACACTGTCAGTCTGATGAACATCTCACTAGAAAATCTAGTCATCTTCGTTGTACACATGGCTCTTATTCTCTGATGTTTCTACCTGTGTACTTTAAAACAAGAACAGTGAGATCATGTATCCTGTTCGAGGTAGTGTGTCCCTATAAGGAAATAAAATACGTAATGTATGTCTTCAATAAAGGTGTAGTCTATAGACCATGCATGTTCACCACGTGTATATAAAACCTATCTTTACTTTATATCTTTCTTCTTGTTATGCTTTCTCTTTAGTTTGCCATGTGTAGTGTCGTTGTCCCTGATTTCTTGTTTGTTTTAATACACATGAAACTTACTTTGTTATTATGGAATAAAATGCACATGTACATATACATTCCTTGTTGACTGTATATCAGCACCATTGTCAACTTGGCTAGGATGGCACTGGCGTGAGAAAAGGGGCAAAATGGAACCCAGCTTACAGGTATATCTCCTGTGAAACAAATCTTTCACTGAGTCTTCAAGGGATACACATAGGTATAGTTGGTAGTTTAGTTTCTTTCATGCCAAAGGTGAAATTGGATTAAAGCCGCTCTGGCCAAAAGGAAATGAACCAGAGGTGTTTTTAGCAACAACGAGTTGTTAGGACAAGAAGAAAAAATGACACTGAATAGGAAAATCTGGTAGATACTATGGAGCGCGGAACACTCTTGTTACGTGGCTTCTGGCTTAGTTAGTTATTGTGTCTATTCTCCGTTCACATCTTAGGTCGACGTTTACAATACATAATCTTCTGGGGCAGGTGTATCTTACGTATATAGTTTGTCACTCTTTGCTTAACTGATATTGAGAATCTGTCGAAAAACCAGTAAAGCACAGCGTACTCACGGTTTTTATACAATTTATTTGTTGGTATCCAAAATTTACGTTAATTTCCGTCATGTAAAGTACGTAACTTTCCAGGAAGTTAGTTTCCCTGTGATTGTGAGCCTCACTTCGCCTATACTTCTCCTCAAGCTCATCACAAGGGTCATTTTACGGATCGTCAGGCTAAAAACAGTACATATCTGTAGAGAGACATATTAAAATAAATACTTCTGGTATCTGCCATTAAAATTTGTTTGTCACGCTTCTTTACCCATCTCATCCCGTTGTGTACAAAGTTCACATGCTTGTCGTGAGTGAACTGACGTTCGTACTCAGTGTTCCGCTTTCATTCCCCTTTGATACTTAACCGCAACTGACAATGTCTACCTTTATACAGACCTTCTTGATCTGATAGTGATCAAACGCAAGAGTTTAGCGAGAAGAACAGGGAGGGAGCTTAAAGTAAATATATATATGGATGTTTACAATTTCTTACCCTTTTGAATCCCAAACAACGAACAGACAGTGTGGATGAACCTTGTTAACTTGTGTACACACGTCGACTGGAAGGTTATAATCGGTGTAATCAGATCAGCTTTGTGTGCTTTATGTAATGCCCGCAGTGGTTCCATCTGCTTGTAAAACGACGGTTGTGTTATAGATAACAAGTCGTAACAAAGTTCAAAGGACGAAAATAGAAACCGTTTTGGTTATATTAGGAATTAGGAAAAAGGTGTATTTTTGGTACAATTTCTAGTCAAGTGGATGTGCTAAAAAGTTAAAAAGGGAGAAGGGATGCGGTTGTTGTTGATGAACGTTATGATGATGAGCGACCTGAGTAGATGTCTCTGTTATAGTACACCTTCCCGTAAACTTCCTGCTCCCCCAACTTTTCTGTATTGTTGTATCATTATAATAATGGCTTTTTCTTGTTTACTGTACACAAAAGTATTTTCATCATCGTCATTGTTAGCGTCAACGTGGTTTTACAAAAAAGGTATCATCATGACTCGGCTGACACACATTACATGTATACCCATGTTTATGTAACAAAAACGGAACGAAATTGAGAAAGCCACTACGTAACACCAAAAAAACTAACGCTTGTAATAACGCTATGAGCTTTTCCTTTATAAAAAAAATCTTCCATGTTTAAACGGTAAACGTTCTCTTGAAAGTTCCTACTACCGCTTGTGATACAGCGATTCGTAAACGGTATAAGGAAAACGGAGGAAGTGAAAAGGAGGTGCGTTCAACGTGAAACTGATACATACGCTTTGTTATCTTTCTAAAGAACTTTCTCCAGTTTCTCCACAGACGGGGAAAAGTAAACATCGTGTACCAAATGTGTAAGAATTTATTTTATACTATATTTTATATGACAAGTTCATCCCTGTGCAGAACCCAAGCATATAACCAACCAACTTTTGTCAGTTCTGCGTGTGTAAAGTAAAGGAGCCCCGACTAAATTTCTCTTCTTTAATTTTCTCGAATGGGAACATGAAAATTGTTTCATGGGCTTTTCTCTTGTAACCGAGTGCAAGTCGAGCTTGGTGAGTGATGATGAATATGAAATCGCATATGTAGTGAACGAAGAGAATAGTACTTACGTTCAAGTTGGGGGAATGAAAAAAGTTTGAAATATCATTTTCATTTTTCATAATAAATGACATAGCGCTGCTTCTACAACTGGTGATCTTCGTCGCTCCCAAAATATATATACCTAATCATGCCGTTGCTGCTGCTGCTGCTTCTGCTGCTGCTGTGCTAAGTATTCAACGCGACCCCGAAATACAAATAGGCATGGCACAAAGGATCTACATGGGTGATAAATCCTGCCTGTTCATTCGTAGCCCTCGACGAACAAGAATGGTATTCCTACTCCTTCCTGTGTGCTGGTTAAGGATACGCGGAAAGAGAGCTTTTTAATGACAGCGCAATCCGTGGAAGATATATGATAATCCTTCACCGGTTTCAACAGCCGCGCCGCCAAGAAGAAGTATATTATTTGGACCACACCAGAAATTAGAAGTGGAAGGCTTTGAAAACCTCAACAAAATGTTTTTTGTTGAGATGTATATTTTGTTTGCGGTTTCGGCATCTTCATTATCGCCCGTAGTATTTTACCTTTCACCTTAAAGTAATGTGGGAACACAAGTTTTTGCACTGCAGTGCATGTAGCCAGCCAGCAAAGCTGAAAGAAAACGCACGCTTTTCCTTTTCTTGGTATTGCACATCTTTACAAGGGTTGTGGCAAAAAAGTAAACAAGTTTTTGTGTACAGTTATCCATTTACTTTACACAGTACTTGTCTTGTATTACCGTTTTCAGTTCTTAGTTTAGTTGTTGGAGAGTAGTGCTTCTAAAAGTGCAAAGCAGAAAAAAATTTGTTTTCCGCGGCTGCTTGTGAGATGTCAAGGGAGTTGACAGATGCGCTCTGCTTGCACCGTTTCTCACCTTGGCGCTATCTTTTCTGGGTGAGTGTTGCGGTGTCACTTTGCTTCTGTACTACTACTAAGCATCTAAACTTAGGGCACAAGAAACGCGTCTTACAATAACGTATTTTACCATATGCTTGACTGCAATTTTACTTCACCCGCATTTCAGTTTTACCAAAAATAAGGTACCGGGTTACTGCTTCAAATAGATAGCAGCACATGCATAAAATGGGGTAATACATAATGCATAAAGGAAAAAAATTCTCTATCTAGTAATATATGCACAAACTGCAGTCTATGAAGTAATGTGGGTGTGGTGTACACATTTACAGATTTTTTCCCTTGTCAACTTTCTCGAAAATCCCGTTTTTCTAAACTTTTTCCCAACATGTGCGTGGTAAACTGATAATTTGATGATGGAAAAGATTAGTTGCTGCTGCCAAATTCTATAGCACTGGAGGTTTGTTTCATGGACTGTTGATAAAGATCGCTATTATGAATCGAGCAGAATCTCTTTGCTGTACTTTTTGCGAGGTTAGCCATGCTGGTGGAAAGTAATATAAAACACTACATATTTAGGTACTCGCTACATGGAAAGTTGAGAGCAAACCAAACAAATATGTATTACTATATAGGTACGGTGCTGCATGGTACAAAACAAGAGCTGTTTTCACCGTTTTCCATTCCACTCATTTGGTTGTGTGTGGTACAAAAGTCTCATTAAAAGTTTCATTAACTTTTATTCACAAGTCATATTGGCAAAGGAAACATTGAAGTGTTTCCAATGTTTTCACTTGTACCATTTGCCATTTACTTTATTGCACATACGCTTAATCAGTCCTGAATTCATTGGTGAGTAAAAATATTCCTGCGAAATTCCATCGGATCACAAGCTACTACTGTTAACTTCAACAAGAGACTCATTCAAAGTCAACAATCAAAATGCCATGAAGAAAGCATAACGTAGAAATGAGAAATTCGAAAAACAGCAGCTTGTAGTTTAGTGATATGTATAAAAATTGGGAGACCAAGCGTACAATTTGAAATGTGATCGCTTTTCTTTTTGCATTATCATTTTCCTCTATGTTTACAAGTTAAAAATTTGCAGAGTTCTTACATACATGTACAATGTACATGATGTATATTATACAGTAAATGCAAAGAACAAATGTTGTTGGCGGCACAAATTAATCAACCACAAAGTATTTGTAGCTATTAAATCGTCATATCTCTTGGTGAAATCATATTTTTTCGGCTGCGAATGAAAAATGAATGGTAATGTGATGAATAAGTTGCAGCAGTCATCATTATAATGAACATAATTTAGCGCAAATGAGTCATGCATAAAGTCTTGCGACTCACATTAAATTAAAGTCTAGTGAGAGATAAATAATGGTCTTTTTTGTACTGTTGTTAACAAACCACGTTTCAATGTTGGAATATTTTTGTCACAGAAGGAAGGGGCATGGAAAATGCAAAAGTAGTATGTCAACAACAGTACAGTGAAAGCGGTGAACAAACGTGTTAAGATATATTTAATATTTATCGGCCTTTTTTGTAAAATGACCAACAAATCTATAAATACATCCAAGTGCTTGTGTGCACCTATGTTCACACTTTAATATTTTTACGTCACATTTCGATGAAAATGATTTGCTATCCACTTATTTTTTCAAATGTCCTTCTCTTTTCGACGCCCATTTATCCTTTGTAACCGTCATACTTGAAAATGTAGGTGCGATGATAACAGACGGAATATACTCTGTCTCAATGCTGAAAGGATTATTATTATAGCACAATATGCTCCACTATATAGTAATTTAATTTGACACCGCCATGTACTATTATATTATGCACGCTGCTACTATTGTGGCAGGTACATACATGTTTAATCCAGCCTTGGTGACGATGCCAAAAAATGCAATTCGCCGATTTGTGGTAGATTATGTTACGCTCCTGTTGTAATGAAGCTCTTAAGGTTACCTTTGTCATATAATGAACGATAATATAAATAATAGCAGTTTTGCATTTCCATAATTTTCCATTTTATCAGTGTTCCAGGTGGAAGAGCATACGTTACACTCTACGTTGCATTAATATACTAGCCACCAATTTTCTATTTTCCTTTTCACAGCTCAAGTCCTTTATTTGCCCATAACCTTAATAATACAAGTGCTTATCTACTGTCTTCATATTTTCCGCGACGAGGCACTTTCATTGCATGGAGCTCGGTGCCAACGCTGACAATGATAATAATAAATCCATTAAAATGCAGGAGTTGATATGGAATGAAGGAAGAAGGAGAGGATGCCGAAAAATAAGGACATTTTATTGATCATCGTAATATTTTATTATTACACCACACCACATAAGAAAAGATGGCCGTCATTGTGATCAAAATAATAATCGCATTACCTGCTGTGTAGACGAAGAAAAATATAACTACTTTTTCAAGAAACCCCTTCGTAATATTAGCTTCATATAGTAAGATACAACCACTATGCTACAATGAACGCAACGTGTACGCATCATTAAACCAAATTTTGTCAATTTGCCGAAACTAAAAAAATATACATAAAATATTCGTAAATAAAAAGGTGCGCCGGTGCGCGAATACTTTTATGTCTGTTGTATCATCCTATTTAATGATAGTAATAATGAACCTTTTTTATCCGTTAGCCGTTGTTATGTTGTAGCGAAACTGTTGTAGTTTTGCGAGCGAACCACGAAAATACTTCTCTGCGAAGTGAGTAGTGAACAAATATTTATTGAAACGCCCTTTTGTGTCGCCCAAGTAAAGTGATTTTATTCGTGTATAGTCACGAAATAGTTATTGTTGCTTTGGAAATAAGCTGCTTATCAGCATGAATACACTTGAGTCAAACTGTCATAGTAACATTAAAAATGACGGTTTGCTTGGTTACGTTATTTTTAAATCAATTACATACTATCTAGATCCAATCGTCTAACAATGAACAGACAGACAGACATGATTTGCCCTGATAAGATAAGTACTTCGCGTTCCTTTTTTTACCACAAGCGAAAGCATGACAAGAATTGATTTTTTCGCTGGCTGGATGAATGACCAGTGTTAACAAAAAGGAATTTTATTAATACTCCACACGTGGTGGCTTTGGTGCGGTCTACCTCAAGCTTTTTATTCCAACGCACTCAACCATTCCCTTCATTCAGTTCCGAGAGAGTCCAAGAAGAAAATAAAATATTTGACGAGAGAAGAAGTGGAGTAGTTTGAGTAACAATTGGAGGAGCAAGATACTATTTCTTAGGACTTGACGAAGATATTTTTATTATTCTACGTATGTACTTTTTATATTATTTTTGATGAATAAGGGGTTTGGTGAATGCTAACATATGATAATAATAATAATAAAAAGCACATAAAATGAGAATGAATGTAGAGAGTATATATGGACATTCGACTACTTATCCCATATACTGTCAACCGACTTGGTTGTTGGATGAGTAAGCTTTTAAGTGAAGCAGGAAATATTTAGCTAGTTGGATATTTTTCATAGTACCTATGCCTGTAGCGCTATGTGTACGCACGCCTGGCTTTTCAAGCAAACTGCAGAAAAGTGGTTGATAATGTATATAGAGAAAATGAAATATTTGCTGTGACAGGAAGACAACTCGGTGCCAGTTATTTTCCCCTGGGTTGGTTGCTTGTGCACACGCTGTGAATTCTGTGTATGCATATTATTTGTATTTTATCCTGATGAGGACCGTCATTCAGTCATTCTCTATCCCTAACCAGGAAACATATACGAGACAATTTGTCATGAAAGCAGTAGCATGTCATGCATGAAACAGACAGAGAAAGAGGAATCAGAACCGGGGAAGAAGAAAAAGAAGTCAACAGAGACTTACAGGGCAAAATGGGGACTAATAGCAATTAATGATATAATCTTTGTGTATGCGGTCATATGGGACGGGATCAGTTCGCGTTGTTCCATCCATGCGTCCCATTGTTATAAAAGTAATTGTAAATGGGCACATGTCTTCCTTTGTTTGGTCCTGTCTTTTTTAATAGGCATTGATGTATCTCGATTGTAACTGTGATTACATAAAGATAGCATGCATGTCCTAGGTGGATTCAACAAAGGTTAACCGATGGAGCTTGCCGCAGATATGTCGCGTGGAATCGACTAAATAATCAAATTATTTACATACAGTTATTGGACACAGATTTAGAAAACAATGACATTTACTATTATTATTATTATTATTATTATTGTTGTTGATGTTCTCAAACGCCCTTTGTAAACAAACGAGTAGCCGAGAACCTATTTAACATCAAAGAAGATAGTATTTCCATGAACGAAACGAAGCCTTTTTGCGAGAGAAAAGCAAATTTATGCGGAAGCAACATTTAATGATTTAATGGAACTTTAAATAATGGCACAGTTAACGTACGCTCAGTGGGACTCTTTTTGGTAAGACCCCTGGTGCATCATCACACAATACATGTATTTCTTGAGGGAAGCTTCATTGTGTTTTTCATTTAATATCATTGAGCTTTCATGCGTCCCTGCGTTATACTTACACATTATCAGATAATTTTTTAGCCACTTTCTCCATTGTGTACCCGCCTGACTGTGCCATAATTGTCTTTCTTTTGTTTTCTTCTCCACAGGTACCAAATGTACGCGACAATGATATCATTCTATGTTCCCCTGCTCGTGATGGTGGTGGTCTATGTCAAAATTTTACGCGTGGTGGCAGAAAAGAAGAAGCACATGACATGGACAAATAACAGTCGGAACAGCAGTGTGGATCGTAATGCGGTCCACATGGATATGGTTTATGCGCATCAAGGTAGGTAACGCGTTAACGAACCTCCATTTTTTATCATTACGTGTGTAGGTTTACTTTCACCGAATCATTGTCCAAAATCCTTCCATACAAATGAAAATTTTCGCTCGAGAGAAGCTCATATTGTCGGTTCAGCTAAAGAGACAGGGCAGCTGTGATGTATATTAGAGAGAGAGGGAAAACAGCATTATCATCACGTTTGCGTTGTTTGTGGTTTTCCGTTGACGATGAAAACAAACGACTTTTTACATAATTTAGGACGGCTTTACGGATGAAATGTAATGTAAGATGGCGATTCACTAGTGGATACTAAATGTATCCCGATAGACACCAACACGCCTACAGCTTAGAATAAGAGTATTATATGATCTTGTGAGTGCTTTAAAGGTGTTTACTAAAATGTACACCCATTTGTATTATACAATAAGAAGGAACATAACCCATTTTCGAGCTGTGTGTGTTAAAAATGAATTAGGTGGACTCTGGACACGGTTTTTTTCTCTCTCCTTCTCTCTCATCATCCCACTTACTTTGATCCACGTGTTCAATAAGTTATCCTTTTTATTTTCAAATAACCATTTCCAAGAAAATGTTTGAAACGAAAGAGTATAAGTCTGATTCCACCAATTTTCTTATACTTGTAGTGGCGCGGAATCGACACAACAATTTACTGCTACCATTGAAGCGTAAAAAAGCTTTTACTTTGAGACGAGGGAGGTTTTTAACAAAAGATATATATGTTTGCGTAAGTATACAGGACAAAGAGACCTCACGACTTGTTTAGTACTGGAGGAAATGGAACACAAAAAAGCTACTTATAGTCGCCACTTCTCTCACTACCACCATTACAGCTTTGAGCTCTTTACACGACTACCACTCTATCAAGAGACGTTGTAACGAGAATATAAGTTTTTTTGGATTATCCCTTTCTTCCTATGAGATATCTCCCACCGCCTGTCCATATATTTTTACTGAGCCGCAGTAAGCGATGCATGAGGCCATCTCCTTTGCTATAAATTTTAAATAGCAATACAGCTTTCATTACCTCACTTTTCCCTGTCTAAAAATCGAACTGAATATTACAACGGAATAAGTACGTGTGAAAAAGGCGTCTCGTCTCCCCGCCACCCATTTATGATGCTGTATATAAGCTGTTCAAACTCCATGTGACCAGTAAAAGCTGTTAACTTTTTTTGCGCCACTTCCGACGAGTTGTAGTATTGTGCACTGTGCACCGAGAAAAGTATGTACATGACTGCATCCTCCTTCTGTTAATATTATAGGTATTAAATTGTGAAAGTTGGAGCACCTTCAGGGGTCTTTTGCTTTATCCCACCTTGTCGCCATTGTCCTGAAAGAATTTCCCTTTTTTACTCTTCACTTGTTCAGAAAGGAAAAGCCAGCAGGAAATCGGACAGCTCGTGTATGCATTTTTGTTACAGCTATCACACACTACAGTTACTACATTCGATTGAGTAGGTATTACACTACTGTATTCGATATTTTAACAACAGTTGCGACATTGCGAGACGTTGCACACACACATAAAAAATGTACGTTAATGGTTGAAGCGTCAAGTAACAGCACACCGTCGTGCCAATAATATTATCAATAAGTACTTTTATATTGCTACTGTTGGTACATGTACAAACACTTGTATATATATGTAATGAAAGGAGAGCGAAGCATTCGTAGGAATAAAAGTGATTCAAAAGATTCGAAAAAGGAGTGTCGTTGTTCCATGTATAAAAGAGGTTTTTTTATTTACAAATAGCCTTCGCTCGTATGTTTATTGTACTGTGTTATACTGTAGTGTTAGCAGTACTATAACGGGTGCATATTAGATAGGTATAAACGGGCAATGTTGCTGATCATATATAGGCGCGCTTTATTACAACAAAACGGACTTTAAGGTAATAGCCCAGCAACACAACAGCAGTTCCCATTTCGTCTTTCTTTTCATCTTTTCTTGCCCTTTTGGAATTCGAAGACGAAAGAAGGGAATAGTTTTGAACACGTTGCTGTGTGTAAATTTTTGTGCATTTTTCTTGTAACTCTTCAAGTACAAGAAAAAAAATCTTGAACAGACTCGCACGGTGTGGGATGAGGAGATAGGTGGCTATTGTTGTGCGGTGTGATATGAGCGAATAAAATTTTTATTTCTTTACACTTGCCTGGAATTTCAAATTATTACCGAGAACATGGGGAGTCGGTTTAAGCCTCGGATACGACCCCTGTGACAGTTGTTTCCTTTCACGGGTTTTGGAGAAGGGTTTGTAAGGAAATGGACGTATATGTACTCTGTACTCAAGAGCTTACGAAAAGCAGTAATTTTTTTGTGTATGCTTTTGTCCTTGAGCTATGAAAAGCATCCTTATGTATGTACAGGTACAATATGACGTTAGTGTATTATACTTTTGAGCAATATGGTTGAGAGGGGAGCACTTGAAAAGAAACTTCAATAGTAACTCACGTGTTAAGCTAATGATGTCGGTGATTAGGTAGTGTGTGAATTGTGTACATGTCCCAGTAATTTTCTGTAGCGCTGTACTTAAAGGTTATTTAATAGACATCTCCATTTCACGGTAACTTATTCCCACTTCTTTAGATCAAACATCGCTTTGTGCAATCCGGTTGATTTACATCAGTTGAAATTTTGTGATCTGGATAAAATATTTCGGGGAAAATAAAAATATGGTTTTAATAAAAGTTGTACATCCTTCATGTAGATTACATCGTGATGTCGGTGGACGTCAGGTGTTAAATTATGATAGAATGCCGTGATTTGTATGAATATGAAAGAAGCTTCATTTCATTATGGATTACGGACGAATTACGATCAATAAGAGTTTGTCTTTATTTGTCACAGTTTTTCATATGTCTGTCTCAACCGCCAACACAATGCTGTTTTGTCATTCGATGTCATCATTAAAGTTGTCAGATATGTAACATATCCTGTAAAAGCTAATACCTGTTTCACTCCCCCGAGTACTTTTTGTGCTGCCACTTATATCCTAGCCTGTAGGCGATTGCACAAGTTTTAATGTCGTTGTTGTAACGTCATGAATACTAAACACTACTAAATGGTCTTTCCTTCAAACTTTGCGTGGACAAAATTAGAATGGAAACCTTAATAAAATGTTGTATTATTCAAAACAGTTCATTCAACGGAAGTAGTGTACATATACGTGTGTAGAGTGTGGGTGTGCTATACGAGTGGGTTTCATTTCTCTTGTACTGCTTTCCCACATTGTGCGCGCATTGCACACAGTGGAAGTAGAAGAATAGCATAACAGCGGAAGAACAAACACAAATGGAGCTTGCTTCGGATCGGATATGGGGGTGGTAGCAGCGGGCGCTTTCACCAAGACACGGGTAATGTGTACTTTGAACTTGTACAAACCGATTTGAGTGCTCTACTGACTTGAATCCTAGTTAATTATCTTTTCCATTCAAATATTTAAGCTACTTTTGACTCCCGCGATAATTTCTTCACCATCATCAAGCAATTCTCCCCCACTTGCATTGCGTAAGTATCGTTTGTACATACACCCTGCTCCCTGCTGCTTTGGCTGACGAACAACGAGAGAGGAAGGATGTTGTTTGCAAGTTTTATATTTAGAAAACAAATAAACAGTGCCCCGGAACATATTATTGTTTGCATAAACATGGAGTGTGCAATGTATCTAAAATCAATATTTTCAGCCTTAATTAAAATCTTTTTTTGAACATTCTATTTTATTTACAAACACGTTACATAAAATTGCTAACAAACTAACTAGAAGATTAAAGGGTTATTGATGATGTTCTCTATAGTGTACGTAGCTTATTTTATATGATACTTTCTTCTGTGCTACATTATCATCATCCCATTATTGATCAGGAAAGAAAGCTTTTATCTTGTCAAAAATTACAGGGATTAACTAAAAACGCCACTACTATATGCTTGTTCCTACCAGCTTGTTCTGGCATTAAAATACTGCAACAACGGAGGGAAAAGGGACAATGTTTTCTTTATATAGACACACAGCTTTTCACAGTTGGAATCACGATTTAACCGGAAAGTTATTAGCAAATTTAAAGTGTACATATATTTGCATAGTTGAACACACAAACCGAACAAAGATATACTCTCATTTTGATATAAAATATGATACTTTTTATCGAGGATGACGGCAGTTATTTGCATATTACACTCAAAACGCTTTTCCCAAGTTTGCTTGATTTACCGCTCAAATTTCACCGTTCTTTCAACTTTCTACCAAGTTGGAAGAGGAGTGGAGTCTCCCAAACCGTGTGCGGTTTCATTTACCCAGAAAAGTTTTATGACGGATGATGTTCTGCGGTATAACTAGGTAGATCGGTAGATGGTACATTGTATCCGCTGAAACAAGTATAGTCTACAGTACTGTTTAAATTTGTTCAATCGTCAACTTTTAGTGTGGAGCACACATATGCTCTCTAAATATCAATTTCAAGTTGGCAAGCTGAAAAGTATGATACATATGATGTCGAAAATAATGTTGGGCTCACCTGGTCTAATAGCGTCGTAAATGCACAAAGCCACTCAATTGCGGTGCGGCAGAGCGCTAACGAGACACTAAAGTAAATCTTTTCCACTGCTCAATTTTCCAATTATCTTGTACTCCACACAGATGTAGATATTTATATTATACATGTTATTATGATTATACACCAGTTAAATTTGTAGCTACTCTCATCATTCTCTCGCTCTCTCTCTCTCCACCGGAAAAAAGATATCAAGTAATGGCGTCACGTGTCCCTTGTAATATTATGACTGCGGTAATTAGAGCATATATATACGTACGTACTTAGTTTTAAATACGCCATTACATTTACACGTTTACCACATATCCACGCATCTTTTTCTGTGGTTCTCTTTATGCAGAGATCCTTATAAAATATTAAAATACAAGTACGTACTTGATATTTTGTTTGGTTCTGTAACAGCATTTTTCATCCATTTTGCACTAAATACTGCTTTCTAAGCAAATTAATCGCATCATGTACCCAAATGAAAAATTTTGCTTCATTATTTTTTACCATGTTCTCTATCTCCCTTGCATATTTGTATGTTCCATGATTATATTTTTGGTTTCATGGAAGAGCAACTCATAATTTCATTTGACCGTGGAGAAGATCAGCAAATTATGAGTACACTCACAGCAATCCACCAGGGACATATTAAACTATACTAATGGTAAAAATTATAATGAGAGAAAGTTTGCAGTGGAAGGAGAACTGCACAACAGCAAATGAATTTTACATATATCATCTACTGCCTACTGCTGTATTCATTTTATGTGCCGTTTTGTGCCCTCACTACGCCTATAAATATCTACTACCTACGCTAGTCTCTGAGCTGACATATTTTGTTTCCTTAAATTTGTCACTCTTACTTCCTCGTCTCATTCACTTTCTTGCAGTTGAGAGAATTTTTAGATCCCACAAAAGAATGTAAAAAGAAACGAAGAAAGGAGGAGAGCGAGAGAGAAAAGTACCAAACAACAATCTCGTTGTCCATTCGCTTGCCACTATTGTGGCCATGTCTTTCCATGTAGCCCCCACCCGAAACAGTTTAAGCCTTTCTTTTCAAACAAAAAAATGCTTTGACTTCTTTCTTCTGTTCTTGTTTTTAGTAGTATGTTCTGTTTGTAAGGAAAATAAGCCAGCAAGCCAAATCACTTATCATTTGACAAGTGTGTGTGTGCCCCTGTTCCAACTTTTGCTTCTGCTGTCTTTATGTATCGCATCGCCCTTCTTATTACTGGCGAAATTGGGAAATTGTCTAGCAGCAGCATGTCTGGTGATATGTGATGCTGCTGTTCAAAGCTATTGCGGGGAATGAAAGTAAACGGGATAGAGAACGATGACGGGTACAAATAGCAAAACAGGGAAAAGATGCAGATAAATGAAAAGAAGGTATAGTGGCAGTCTTCAACTCTATTATCCAAAACAGTAAGGTTTCTGCCAACTACTTTCTTCCCTACCAAAGTATCCATACATGATATCGCAAGTATACTACTATACTGACATGAATGCATTATTATGCACATATTTATGTATAAGAGGATGTACAACAATAAATGTGATTCGGGATGTATAACAAAATTCGCATCACATATGCTTTGCTTTTGAAAGTTTCCAAAGACAGACAGAAAAAAAGCTCAGCATCACTACTGCACTGCTTGATACCGCTGCTGCCCACAGTCTCGCATACAAACGTGGGTCTTCCCAGAATCTTGAGGAGTAAAACATACTTGTTTTGTCTGAACTTTGTACACATTCTTCGTTCTTTTTTTTGTATGACTCCGTCAGTCACTTTGGTTATTGTAATAGTAGCCCTCTTGAGCATTATTACACTTTCAAGGAGCCCGTCTCAAAGACATTGGACATACCTCTGGCATTTGACATTGTCTTTTATTTACTAGACGCTTTGTTGCGCTATAACAAATACTTCCTTTTACCTCCAGCTCCCACGTTATGTATGCCCTTCATTTTATTAATTTTCTCTACACGGCCATTCAAAACGACAAACCGAAATCTGCACCGTGGACGACGGCATTATATCCCCTCATCGAAGAAAAGTATGGTAGTAGATAAAGAAAGAAGTTTTCCGTTTGTGTACAAAGACACCGAAACAGAAGCCTCCTTGTGTACACACACACAAGGAGGAAACAACTATAAAGAAGGAGCCTACGCCTTTTCCTTCATTCATAAGAACGACAAAGGAAGCTACTCAGCATTACTTGCAAGAAATGGAAATAATCCAGAGATAACTTGTAGAAATTGGGAATGCTTTGCCGGGATGGGGGCATATTCGTAGTAGATGTAAATGAACATCTTTGCACATATCTGTACATGGCCTGTGTAATATAGTAGACATCCCTGATATTTATGTATTTTGTTACAAAATGCTCATTCATGTTCTTATTTCATTTGTGTGTGTGTGTGTCATCTATTTCTTTATTCCAGGAATATCTCCTTCTATTCTGGATGCTTGTTGTTGTTCCGCTATTACAAGTTGGTACTACTACCTACTACTACTTTATTTTCTTTCGTCTCTATTCCTCAGGCTGAATATGGGCTATGATGATGATTGTTATTGCTACCACTTGAACAGAAATATTAGGCTTTCTGTCACGTAATAGAAAGAAAGGAGACGTACCCTTTTTGCTTTTTTAACGAAAGTTAAGTACACACATAAAAGGAAAAAGGATATGTTGAACGAACATGGAGGTTGAGAAGGACATTTTGTGGATGGTGATATATTGCGTGTCTTTGTGACGCAGAGAAAAACAATAAGTCAAAATGAAAGCAGCAGTAAATGCAAAGCACTTCTTATTGTGTGTGAAAGTATAAAGTTATAAACAAATGTATGTATAAAATCAACCCGCAGTTATCACACAGTTTTCAGGGTACACACTTTCGGAAAAAGACAACAAGCTTGCTTTTGAAAGGCCTCTTTATTATCTTATGGCGACAGACAAAACGTGCGCCGCTCGAGTCAAGTATTGACAAACAGTATTTGCCAAAAAAAACAAATAAACAGATATTGTTTTAGCACACTTGAATCAGTACGGGTAAAATGTATAGGGAGCGAGTGGGTGTGGATAACCCCAAAGAAACAGAGACGTTACGTGTATTATACACACAAGAGAATACATCCACTAAATTGCCTCAACGTGTTTACTATATGAAACGTTCCATCCTATATTTTCAATCTCACTACTGCGTGAAATTACGTGCCGGGCGCAGTATTTGCAGAGGTCGTACATGTCATGTAGGTAGCCATCAGTATGTTTATGATAATACTGTTCATCAAGACAATGTGTTAGGTAAAATATTGACGTCTGCTGCGGGATCGAACCCCAACCCCAGATGTGAATGAACTGCCACCAGTATAAAACTCGGGAGAGCTTCCAGACAAAAAATGTACAAAATTCATTGTTAAAATCGTATACTACTAGAAGATTCATTACGCTCCTCACTATCCACCTACGTGTGGTTTTAAATATCGGAATTTGCTCCTACATAAAAAAGAGAGAAAAACTGGCGCTGCCCAAGGGGCACGACAGGCACGTACCCATTTTTAGAACTAAATGTAAATATGTGGTGGATGACAAAATATGTATAAAATACATTAGGGACAAATTGGTGCTTACCAACATATTTTGTTGTACCGCAATTTTCGTAATGATTGTGTGACGTGAGGTGACGTTTATTCTTCTTTATCCTTTTATTTCTCATTTCCCTCTGTAGTGATAACAGTCATGTCTTCAGTTATGCCTCTATTCAAGTCGTGATAACATTCAAGAAACTCGGTGGTTCAAGAGCATGTCTGTTGAGAATAAAATGAAAAGGAGATAAAACATGGCAATTTAAAGAACTATTTGCAGACCTCTAGACATGCAGTTTGTTTATGGGCACGATATTGCTTACCTTAGGTACATACAAAAGTTTGTTCTTTTGCTGACAGTGAATGACTACCTTCATTGCGCGACGACCGGCTAATGAAAAACTATATAGACACACAGTCAGTGTATTTTAATGAAAACGGAAGAGGGAAAAAAGAGTAGTGGAGAATGTTTTGAAAGTTACGAGTCCGCTTGAAAAATGGGAAATTATTTTAATCAGTCGCCGCGTCGTCAATAAATTGGATTTCTACTTCAATGTTTACAAAGTTGGGTCGGGTGCTTTCTATAAATCATGAAATGAGAATATCATTTTCACTACTTTTTTTGCTGGCAAAGCGGTTGTGTGTAACATAGTCACAAGTAGTCACTGATGGCACATTATCAGTAGATTTTTGCCGGATTTAAAAACGCACACGTAGGAAAATTATCATCTACACGCATAGCAATAGCGCTGTTTGTAATCACTCCTTTTGGAGTAATTATAATAGATGTTTTAACGAGCCAACGGAAACTCTTTAAAAGCTGCTCTTAGTAGACGATTCTTCAAAAGCCTACACCAAGTACAAAGATATCTTTAGTTCTGTTGTAGTACAAAAGAAAGTTGTGATTGCTCGTTTTCATCATCTCTTCCGCTTGGCAAGAAGGAATTTGAAGTTTCACAAAATGCATTGCTGTAGTTTCGTTGAGGGCGTATCATGGTAGACTGTAGAGGCTGACTGGCAGGGATTTTGGGATGAAAAGAAAGCTATACACATTTATAAAGAGACGAAGAGACACACACACAAACATCATCTCTTTCTTTGATGAACATTTAATTTTCTTATAGGTACATATAATCAAGAGTTTGCTTCTTCACAATATGTAATATGTATATATATGCTGAAAGTGGTGCAAACGACTATAACACCAAACTATACTCGTTATCATAATGAGACAATACCGTGTATCCTGAAAGTAGCTCTGAACTTAGTGCAATCTCATGGTGGATGCACATAAACTTGATCACAGTTTCTGGAGCATGAAATTCCAAGGAGTGACGGTAAAAGTATACGGAGATAAACTTTTCATACCAAGACACAGCACATTTGGTCTGCTTCACGGGCATTTCTTTTCTTAAACGATCAGCTTCACGGCCAGTTTTTGTCAAATGGGACCTGAGACGCCCAAACCAAATAAGGAGAAATTGTAATAAGCAGTAAACAGTGGTGAATTGCTATTGTAAATTTGAAAGTAAACCAATTACACAAAATTACAAAATCATCAGTTTTTCTCCCTTCCGATCAATCTCCCGGTGGCACCTTGTAGGCACTGTTTCCAGTTTTCATGTAGCATATAAAGCACCATTGCATTGACGTAGCATTATATAAATAGCAAAAAAGAATAGAAAGAGGATTTAGCAAAAAAATTAATGAAAGTGTCAACATGCTGTTGTAATTTATTAGTTATCATAAACTTACCACGTTTTTATTTTCGTATCAAAAATTCCTTGATATGTAATAAAAATGTGAGGTGTTTCACGTTCAGATAAATGGGGCAATGTGGGATCCTGATGGAATGCAGAAAGTTCTATTGGTATCGGTGAACGCTTTTAGCTCACGTTTTGGGTGGAATGGAATGCCAGAATAGGATAAGATAACGTTCAGTTTGACCATATTTGAATCGTGTATGATTCACATAAAATTGTCGACCAATATACTATTTAGTCTATAAAACGATAAAATGTTATATGTAACTATGTAACATAGTAGATAGTTTATTAGCAAACGCGCTTTTAGGTATTACTTTACTCGTTAGCTTTACAACGTT
>JAHZNE010007667.1:0-16717 GCA_027744055.1 Callyntrura sp. NNG-2020 | reverse complement strand
CAAACATATGATAATGTAAATACTTAATATCAGTGTTCCAATATCAGCAAAATATGAACTTTATCTATCAGGTAACAGCAGAACAAGTTTCGTGCTGCAATACTGTTTAAGCGTGAACCCTAGTTGTTTTTATAATAAATGTAAGCTTCCATTAAATTTTACGTGATGGGGATATCCAATTTCATATGTAAGCACGGAGGCGGAAATATTTTTCTGCAAAACAACGAAACATTTATGAAGTTTCCTTATTAAAGAGGAAGTATTTAGTTACTCACGTATTTCCTATGTGTACATTCGTACATTTGTGTTTATTCTCCAATTTGGCTTTTGGTATTTGTGTTGCTTTAGTCTATTATTACAAAAAACAAATTAACATCAGCTTGAATACTGAGACGCTATCCTTCACTTCCATCTTTCTTCAGCTAGGGTACATAATTTAGTGTGAATGTTAGGCGGTAAAATGTATCTCTTTACATGTCACAACTTGTAATGACACAACACAACAAACGTGAATAAAACAAAGAACTTCACGCGAATTACAATATTGTAAATAATTGTTTCAGCCTTTTTACGGCTTTCCATCCAAAACTATGCCAATTCTCTAGCAAAACATTTGTAGCGCAACGTGGTTAAAATTTTGATATAATTATAAATATATTTCTAGTTTTGTCAAATTAGATATACTGTAAGAATTATAATGTTTCAACGTTGGGCGTTGTTTCAAAAACAAAAACAAAATAAGTAAAACATAACATTCTTATTTGTTGTCTTACTTACTCCCCACCAAATGACAGACAAGAAAACAACTTACAGACTCACAAAGAGGTAAACATTGTTGATATTTATGATCATTCTCTAAATACAACAGAATCATTTGTAGAGGACGTTAACCGTGATCATGTCAATAGATTAATAATGATGTTGCTGGCTTAACTAAATATGACTTGTTTTTGTTACTGTATTGAAAATAAATAAACAACGTTGTCTGTGTACACGTTCAAATTTTTGTGGAGTCATTCGAAAATCTGTTTTTACATTCATATAAAGACAATATTTGCTGCCTCAACGAAATGTTTGTCTCATTATAAGCTGGTGTAGACGAACTTTTTTTTACCATAGTTTACATACACATTTTTTGTGTTGGTATGATAAATTGTATGTTCCTTGTAAACTTTTGTTATTCTTTGTGCTCATAGCTGGTGTTGTCCAATGCAAAGTAATTCGGAGAAATTAGAGAGAAATATATTCCAGTAACGACTAAACATTTTTGATGACATAATGTTCGTCACAACATACTTATTTACACTGATCTTGAATAAAGTAATTTGTTAACTTTGTCGTCATCTGTCCTGTCTAATCGTCTATTTGATTTCCTATTGATTTATTTTATTTTAGTCATCGCGCAAAATAGAAATGTGTTTTGGCTTTCAGGTTTGTTTTTCAGCATTTCAGTATTATACACCATCCAGTTATTAATCTCCCGTCATTACAAAATTTTCTTGAAACTGCAGCAAACGACGGAATAAGCAGATGCATTGGTCAAAATTCATTAACAAATTATTGTTACTTTCATCCACACAACATTTGAAAGTATATACGTTATAACTGAAAAAGGAATCGCGCCCCCACCTGCTATTGTAAATAAACTGCTTATTTATATGGACATTGTCTTTACGACAAATTATTGAAACTCTGTCTTCATCAGTTGATTGCTTCCGTCATTGCCAATCCAACGCAGTAAAGTAAAGTACCAACGCAAATTGTCAAATATGCCACTACTACTAAAATGTTTATTTTAACTATTTTTGTGTACATGGACCAATTTACGAGAACCTCATTTTAATAAAAAATATTACATCAATGATAAGAATTAGCGGTTAAAACAAAAAATATTTATACATAAATGTTAGCGTTTAATAATGAGAACGAAATAAAATGTGTTATTCATGTTGTAAAAGCTCCTTTGAAATGTACGAAAACTACTTTGGTACGCCCCGGTAAAGTTTCATGTAGCAGCTATTTCAATAATTATTTGTTGAATGATTACTTCAGAATAAGGTTTTCACAAATTCAGTATTTGTATTTTTAATATTTTAATTATTTTAATTTTTGAATACTTTATTATTTAAACTCCAAAACGCTATTTACATTTTGTATGTGTAATGTTAAATCACAGTCGCCAGGACATTTTTCATCCTTCTCTACAACTCGTAGATTCCCCTGAAAAATACGGTGTTCTTTCAAATTAATTCCACCAGAATATTTTATCAAAGTAGAGTCTCATATTATATTGTAACATATGATTACCTTTCATATTTTTCTTCATGGCTTTTGCTACTTCTAAGCCCCTCTAAGATATTCCCCAGCCCGGCCCCCCAGAATTGTCACAAATTCGGCATAGTCTGCATCCTGTTGGTCGTCCAACCCATCTTCATCGTCTGCCCCCAGTTTCTGTAAAAAGTCCCTTTTCAACTGTTCCACCACTTGGACCGACGCCTTTGCCGCCCTTTTGTCTGACAGTTTGACATCCGCCGAACACGAGGTGTTCATCGATTCCGCATACTGTTCCAGCAGCTCTCTAGTGTACTCCGACATTGCCTTCTTTCTTCGTCGCTCATTACCTTCTTTCATTTCCTTCAACATTTTCGTTAACTTGTCGTTCAACAACCGTTTCGCCTTTTCACTTACCCCGCCCCCGTCATCACTGTCTCCTTCGGGGTCCTCTCCCATCCGCCCCAAATCGCCCATCGTCTGCTGCGCCTTGCGCTTCCCTTTTTTGTGAATCTCTTTGATATCATTCTCCCTCAAAAACTGGGTTTCCTTCTCGAGCTTCTTCCAAACATCGACGTACGCCCTTACAGCCTTTTTCACCGTTTCCTCTTCTTCCCCTGGCAGTATCGTCATCTTCACCCCCGCACGTCTCAGCAAGGCTGTCCCTGTTAGAGAACCGTCATCCTCCCGAGAAATCACTTGAATATACTGTTCCATCAGGGTTACCAACTCCGTAGCCAATACAGGTTCACCCTGTTCCCTACATTTGGGGGCTACCATCTCCAATTTAAAAAGGGACTCCACAAATCCCTGTATCTGCTCCAAGAATCGATCCCTAGTTCCGGTCTGCCTCTCAAAGAAGTTCTCCGCCAAAATCGCCTTGTTCCCCGGATGAGGAAGCAGATATCCCGTCAAATTGGCAAACATCCCCCCAATGATTTTTCGCGAAATTCGCGATTCTCTGGAATGGCACAACTTTTCCCGCAATTTTTCTTCCTTCAAAAACTTGTCCCCACCGGCCCGTCCGTAGGAGTAGGTCGTTGGATAGCTCCAGTCCCGCACCAAGAATACGCCATTCTGAAGCCAAGTTTGGGGCGACTTCTTATTCCCTACGGACTTCCCCATGAGACATCCTCCTCTCGCGGCGCAGGTCACGTACGCGCTCACCGCTGATAACGCTGTCTCATCTAGCACCTTGTAAACGTTGAAGACGGTACAGGAGGACAAATGTATTCCCAGTCCCAGCAGCGCCGCTGTACTTCCAGCGTTCCACCAAATGTTACTCTCTTTGGACGTGGGGGTGTACAACAGGAGCACAGCTACTTTTTTAGTGACTTTTGAATCTGCCGATCCGGATCGTAACGGCAAAATGAAAGGACGATTCATCCCCCAGATTCCCTGTACTTCCGACCTTTTGTCGCCATTTGGCCAGTGTAGCACACCATTGGAATCACTCTCCATCCAGCCATGTTCTTCATCGTTTTCACACGCAGATAAGTAGCGAACGATGTAGTGCAGCAGGGCCAACTTTCCCGTTTGGGGAGGACCCACTACATTTAGGACTGACACTGGTAGGCCGGCCGGAACCGAAGACAAGATTTTGTTGACGTTTTCTTTCTTTAAACTTAGTTTGTCGCGCTCCAGCTGGACCAAAAGAAGGGGTTCCACATTAGTTATGTATTCCATGACTTGTAACCTCCTCTCTGAAAATTTAAAAAAAAAATCAAATTAATTACTCATAATCTAATCAGACAATCGTTATTGTCGTAAAAATATTTGGAGATAAAATGAATCAAGTTTGCACAAGGTAAGCTCTTTAGGTGACTTAAAATAATTTATTGGCATACATCTATATACATCATAATGTAAGCATAACAAAATAGTAGATCACAAATAATTAAGTTTTAAAATTTGAACAGCATCTTCAAAGGATTTTTTGGTTCTGCATCAGTCTCACACGTCATCTCTAAAAGTTTTACCGGATTCAGCAAGTCTGGAACAAAGGTGAAGACAAATGAGATTAGAGTATAAATATCAAGTATAAATATTAGTAGCCTAACTTACAAATCACTTCAACGAAGCATTTATAAAATAAAAATAATTGAATAATTAATTTTTAATTTTTACCGCTGCCAACAGCTTCTCTTTCTGACGTTTGCTGATTCCACCTCTATCTTCCCGAACGGTGATCCCGTGACAACTCCCTGTGGACGGACACCTTGCTTCGACCTTGAGAATTCCGTTGCTATCAATAGTCATGACCACCTCTACCGACTCTTTTATTCCAAGGAGGGTGAAGTTTCCCAAGAGTTTATTCTCCTTCGCCACTTTATGCTCCCCTTGATATATTTTGATTCCCACAGTGGTTTGATCTTCTTGCTGCGTCCCATACACCTCCTTGTGCTCCACCGGAAATTTTGTATTTTTCGGAATTATCACATCGAATTGGCTATTTGCCATTTCCACCCCGAGGGACATGGGTGTGACCTCCTTGATCACCCCAAAATCAAACAACTTCACCCCCGCCGGGCAATTTAGCATGGCGGCTTGAATAGCCGCCCCCCGGGCGACCGCTTCGTCCGGATTTATTCGTTCGTTCAAGGCCTTCCCTCCCAGATACTCTTGGAGCATTGTCTGAATTTTGGGAATTCGGGTGGATCCTCCCACCAAAATGACGTCTTTGATCTCCTCCCTCTTAACCCCCGCCTCCTTCAAAGCTGAGTCAACAATCTCAATGGTGCGCTGAAACCTCGCCGCATTTCTTGCCTCAAATTCTTCTCTACTCATCTCGACATCCAAATCTTTCTCCCCCAGAAACGCATCCACGGTAACGTCTGCCAAAGGGGCCGTCATCAGGTGCTTTTTTCCCTCTTCACACTGCGTTTGCAGTCTTCGGAGTCGGCGTCGCGCCTGTTTTTTGCGGGTCTCATTTTCTGAGTCCTTGTCTTCAGATAGATCCACTCCATTCTCCTTCTCGAAGATGGCGGCGCAATATATCATCATGTTTTGGTCAAAGTCCTCTCCCCCCAAATGGGAGTCCCCATTGACACTCAAGACATCAATACTCTTTTCTCCCATTTTGAGTTAGTAATCTTCACATCCAGTTGTTTTTCTGCGCCCTCCTTCAAATGTCGGAGAAGCATGGAGGATATCTCTTCCGGTCTGTAGTATTTTCCGTGGACCTCTATTTGAGGCACCCCTTTCACCTTCTCCACCGTAAAAGGCCAGTACTTTCTGTCTTTTTCAAGGTCTTTGTCGTCCCATGCCCGGCCTAAAATGCGCTTTGCGTCAAATATGGTCGACTCTGGGAATTTGTATGCCAACTTTTTTGCATTATGACCAAATATACAGTCCCCCGTTGGGGTTATGTACACATAACTCGGGGTGGTGTTTGTCCCCACGTCATTTCGCAGGACTTGGACCCTTCCATGCAGGTAAACCGCGACACAGCAGTACGTCGTACCCAGATCGATCCCAATGGCGACATCATTCTCTTTGGAGGATTGAAGGGCCAACGCATTTTTCTCGCGGAAGGTTTCGAAAACGTTGGTCAGGTGGTCCTTCGCCACTTCCAATTGGGAAGAGCTCAAATTTCCCTCTGAGTTGATGGACCGCATAGCTACAGTTTGAGCATTGACATTTGCCACCTCTAGCGCCGCCTCCGAGAGGTGACCTGGTCCCGAAGTGGTAAGCCGTTTCATTTCATCCTTGTATACTTGCTTTGCATCTGCAATGGCACCAATGAGGACTGCGTTTTCTCCATTTTTCTTCATTTTGAAAAACTCGTCAATTTCTTGGAACATTTTCTCCGCTTCCACCCTCACCTGTTCGGAGTACCTTCTCAAAATGGCGCCGTGTTTGAATCCACTTTTTTCTCTGAAGTCCTCGACAGTTTCACCAGTGGCCCGCTTATGTTCCTCCAGGAGCGCCTCTCTGGTGTCCAGATTTTTCACGGCGGTGGTCATCCTCATCTCCAATTTTGTGATGCATTCCTTTAACGTTTGAACTGCCAAGGTTTCAGCGTCTGACAAACTTCTCAGATTTTTTGCTTCTTCCTGTTCCAGATATCTTGTAATTTTCTCTGTTAGCTCCGCTCGCATTTGTGTAAATGCGCCTTCATCGCAATCTTCCGATTTGGTAACCACTTCCCTCATCTTTTCCAAAGCTTCCTCCTTCAATGCCAGTGACTTTTCTTTAAACCCAGCCGTCTCCAATATTCCAACCTCAGTCAAATACGTTTCCAGCTTTCTTTTCATGTCATGCAATACGGTGGTCACCGTTTGAGAGTATAGTTCCTCCAAGCGAGCCTTTTTTTGCTTTCCCTCCCGCAGGACATCTATGCACACCTTATTCAAAATGTTCTTCAATTTACCTTCCATTGCTGTACTCTTTGAGGACTCGCTCGGGAAAGGGTTGCTCTGCTTAAATTCCGCTAGGAGGGACCCCACCTGTTTGTCATGATACCTTTTGATGTCATCGTCGTCCATTTTTTTCTCCACCGCCGTTTTCTCCAACTCTTTTCTGTACCTCTTCCCCATTTCGCTCACCCTCTCCAGTGCCGAGGTCATTGTTGATTCCAAATTTACCTTTCTCCTCTCCACCTCCCTCTCAGTGCCTTCCTTCAATTTCACCACCCATTCTTCCCTGTACTCGGGTGTCCCTACGGGGACCTCTCGGCATTTACGTTCCACCGTTTTTATTTCCTTATCGTGAAGCGCCTGCAGGGTGGCCTCATCCATGTTTGGGAGTACCTTCATCATGTCGTCTATCGCGGAGCAATATTCTCGTGTCAAGTTGGAGATAACTTCGCTCATGTTTTCTACAGCTGCCCCTCTAATGTCTGCATTCCTCTTCTTAAATTCTTGACCCCGCTGGAGCAATATCTTTTTATATTCCGCCTTCACCTCCTCCATCTCTTCCTCGTTTTCGCACTCCAACTCATCCACAGCATCGTCCACCCAGCAGACCACCATATTTTCGTAAAAATTGGCTAATTCGGTATCTTCATAAAATATTAGCTTGGAATTGGTGCCAAATAAAAATGGAAACCTTTTCTCCGTATGAACTCTCGTTTGGCGTTGTCCTTCCTCCAACTTCCGCTCTACCTGCCTCTTCCATGAGCTCCGGTTACTGGAAATTAGCCCCTCCCTTTCCACAGATACCAGATCCCTCATTTTCTTCTCCATCTCGGTCTCCTCAGATGTCGGAATTTTAAATTTTCTAAAAGCTTGAAGACACTTCTTCTGTGCGGACACGTGCAAAGTGTTAATGCCAGAAGTTCGAAGCACCTCTGAAGCTTTGGTCCGTTGTCGGAAGACACTTCTATACTCAGCCAAGCCCCGCTCAGTTTTTAAATTCTCCGCGACATTCAATGTGGTTTCCCAGAATACTTGGGGGCTTAAGTTGGTTTCTAAATCATCTCCTGCCAAAACTTCATTAAACATTTGAACGTACGCCAGGAAGAAAGCTTTAAAAGAATTCGGGTCAAGGTCATTCCCCAGTACCTTCTTTACTGGGAGGTTATCCGGCTCCAGCTGTCCATTTATGTATTTAGCGTACCGCGACGCGAACTCCGGGCAGAGGGCATCCGAATTGCCAGAGGTGGAGTTTCTCAAAGCTTTCTCTCCCACGTGTGGTAGGAGAAAGCAGTTCATGTCTTCGAAAACCGGAGACAGCTTCCTCCCGCTGGATTTGACTTTCTCTCGCAGCTTATTGAGAAGCTTAGCCCCGCCCTTATCCCCCCAAGGACCGTATTGCTGTACCCGGGACCAGTCGCGAATAAGGTATGAAATTCGCTGAAAAGGTTCCTTGACCCCTTTCTCCAAACACTGCGAGCCACACCGCATCATTGGTGACAACCACTCGAGCGCAGCTTCCGGAAAGTCGCCAAAAAGGTTCACAATAAGGAGGGACGAAGACAAAACTGAAATTCCTGTAAGAAGCAGGATTTCCTGGACAGTGGTAAACTCCTCGGAAAACCCCTGAGTGTCCATGACGATCACGGCAATTTCTTCATCTTCGTCGGACTTGACAAAAAGGGCCTCGTGCCACACCCAAATTCCTTGGGTGGTGGGATGATAACCCGATTTATAGGGGAAACCTTTCACGCGCTTCAGACCGCTCAGCCACTTCGTTTTTGCGACCCCGGGAGATTTCAGTTTTTGAACAATGTGGTTCATCATTAGGCTTTTACCGCTTTTACAGTGACCAATGGTGCTGATAACACTTACAGGCCGACCCTCGCAAGACTGGATCACCTTATTTAACACGGAGTGGTTCACCTCTAATTGAAAACTTTCTTTGTAATCGGAAGTCTTCGTTAACTGGGCGAGTTGCAGAGGACGATCTTCATCGTCATATCTGGCGTTGTCGTCGTTGTCACATTCAGAGCTGCTGTCTTCCTCGGGGTTGCGTTGTCGAAGGGGTTCCATATCCGAGCCACTGTCTGAATTCTCACTGAGTTCCATGTTTACCTGTAGACATCTTTATAAAAAAATAAGAAGGCTATTAAAATATTTATGACACCTTCATACTATTTAATAGCCATAAAACTATGGGAATCGTACCTATTATTTCTGGCTGACAATATGGTTAGAGACAGCTAGGTAGATATGACGATCCTGGAAAGATGACAACACTACATGTAGGATGGATTGGATTCCAGATAATATTTCTCCAGTAACAAATGCATGTGCTTACCTGAAAGAAGAAAAAATCCAAAGCGTCACTTCAAGTGGAAATTCCGCAAACAATAAAAGTTTGCATAATGCAATTATTTATGTAAAGCCTAACTGGACGAGGCCTAAGCAAAAAGCAGCATTGTTTATTAACAGCACAGCATATCTGGTTTTCGTTATGATTGATCTATACATTTCGTGCTGCCAATAGAAAGATCAAGTTTTGATCTACCTAATATTGTGCAAAAACTATTGAA
Source organism: Callyntrura sp. NNG-2020 (assembly GCA_027744055.1). Classification (NCBI taxonomy): domain Eukaryota; kingdom Metazoa; phylum Arthropoda; class Collembola; order Entomobryomorpha; family Paronellidae; genus Callyntrura; species Callyntrura sp. NNG-2020. The sequence continues at coordinate 7,512 of JAHZNE010007667.1, read as the reverse complement.
TCAACCATGTCGTTTTGGGGCGTTAAATAAAAATGCGGATTTCTAGCTTAACGTTTTTGGAAAAAGCTTTAATCCGGAATAGCTAGGCTGCAATACAACCGAAGTATGCTTTGCGTCTACGGGTTTTGACGTTAACTGACGGAAACTTCAGTCAGTTGTACATTTACGAGGTTGATATTTGTGCCCTTGTTAAATTGTGTTTAAGATAGGTGAAATGTATGGATTTTTATTCCAGAAAGTGAAGATTTAAAAAAATTAAGTCATCCATGCTGGTTTATATAAAACACATCATTAAAAATGCATTACCTATAAATATGACAATGCACTTTAATACTTTACCTAAGAACCGTGTTCGTCGCAAAATGTGGAACACTTTGCCAACCCCTTGAGTAGTTGCAAACTACTTTGGACGTTCAACTGTTGTGAAGAATACAGAAAGAATTAACAAACCGATTGTAATAAAGGTTAGGATAATTTAAATACTGTCATTTACAAACTTACGATATATAGCTGTAGACGGGCTGAGTAGAAATTTTTCTGAAACACCCTACACAGTGCCCTACACTTGTTTCAGTTCTTGATGGAACAACACGTTACTAGATGCAACGTTTTACGCGAGACTGAAGCTAGTAAGTATAATGTTAACCTTTTTATACCACGTAGGAATATATCTGAGAAACAATGCTCAAATATGATATGTTTGGACGAATGCTTCATTTTATGTACGTATAACTCCACATCAAATCTGTAGATAAACAGGATGTAAACACAGTGATCGACGATCGACTCACGGTACGGTAAATAAACGTAAATGAGAATTTCCTGGGTCATTGCTTTGCTGTTTGTTGATTAAACAAGAGTAAAAAGATTTATTGGCGGTCGCTATTAAATTTGCAGCAAGCATCACAAATCCTGTTTATTTTGTATGATAATGGACAAATTAACAACTATGTTCACACTGGTAAACTTGAAATATGTTACACTATCCAATTCCAATGCAATAAGTAAGATGATGTAACAAGTTCAAATATGTATGCTTTGTCTAACGCTTTGTTTACCATCAAACTTTTGCATAAACGTTTCATCGTTAATGTGTTTATGATTTTGTCTGTATGTTTATATTACGTCTGTAGACAATATCAAACCAAAAGCATCAGACGAATCATCTATATATTCAGTATCTTACAGTATAAGAATTTAAAAAATTCTTATTAAAACATAAGAATTTAAAGGTACGTTCTGCCGTTCCCCAAGTAGAGAACGAAGTGGTACATATGTCCAAAAATGATAAAATGTGATACCCAACTTACTGTTACATAAATGCAAAAAGATTTCAACAAGACACTATCAAGTGTGAGTTTTTGCAATCGCAAGACAAGGCAAATATCCTTTTTTTATTTAAAAAAATAAGTCACCATAAATACCAGGGATTATGACGTAAATTACCAAAATACGCATTCAAAATTCACTACTTCAAGAAAAGTGTTTTCAGCCTTGTCACCAGTTAATATACAATTGTATCGACATTATGTTTACGTCATCATGCAAACGTAAATGAGGAATTATAAACCGTTGTCATCGTATGATTTTGTGCTTGCTCTTGCTAGTGGCGTATCAGGGATCTTTTGTACAACGTTCTGGATATATTTTTGTTTAGAATATATACTTTCACGGTGAACGAACGAATATTACAAGTGGAGAGTACGGTAAACATTAAAAATGCTTGTAAATTTGCAAAACAAACGATTTATTTATGTGAAAAATATTCCAATGAATCCAACGCGAAGAGTTTGAGTTATTGTGTACACTGTATTTATAAAGCCAAGCATTGGCAGTGACAGTGTAAGCTTGCACTTACAAGTAATCTATGGAGCGTGATCGCTATAAATACACATCTATGTAAGGAACCGTAGCAAAATAATGTCACGAAACAAATGTAAAAAAAATCTCGTCAAACATCATAAAAAACGTTATGGAAATCTTTGGCCAATTTCTCCCCATGTAATATTATTCTTTGCTATCCGAACAAATATTCTTACAAAATGAATTCAATCTTATCATAGAGTTATATACGTTCCACATCTATCGTGTAAAGATGTATGAATTTTTATGTAGGTAATTCAAATTTTATCAGGAAGCCATGCGATTGTGTGCTTTGTTAAATGCGTCCCATTTTATACCCCCTTGCCCGGTTTATAGACATTATAGAGGCAGCTACTGCACTATATTGAATTACTTGCTTGTGTGAATATAAAAACTATACTAAAATTGCGGAAAAGCGTAGAACCAACAAAACAATAGTCTATTTGGGGTGGTTTCATTTGCTTTTAGTGCTCGATAATCGCGATGCATTTTGTGCGTTCAATTATTTAACAAATAAAAGGTTTTGTATCTAAGCAAAATTAACTACAAATTTCCAAGCTGCCACTAAATTTGAAACATAATTTGAAGCCAAAAATCCCAAGCAGCAAACTTTATGTCACACAAATTTTTTACCCCTCATTTCCTTGTCACAAAATGTCGTGAATTACATATCGTAACAATTTAAGTGGCCACAAAATACGTCTTTAGAATAACACCATGAAGGATCCGTGGTATTTTTGCTCCAATTTCTTTTTGCACAGAGTCTCAACATGAAAGATGCAAAAGTAAGGTATCGGGAAAAAGTGGAGACATTGAAATCAGCCAGCGATAGGCAGAAACATATAATCAAATGTACCATGATGGTTACATATTTAAAATTCCATGAACATCAGGTTACTACCTTTTACTTTTTTATATGTTTGCAATATCCTTATAATGTGTGGAGGGGCGGCTTTAAATATAGTTGTAGAATACCAAATTTCCAAGCTGTAACACAAAATGCTTGCAATACGTTTTTATTTAAGTTAAGTAAATTCTACAAAAAAAACGTTATTCATCCTGTCAGGTTGAGGACACCCATGTGAAGTAAAAGGAAAGTCTTTGTCGACGTTGGAAAAGCAGAAGTTGGTCTTTGTGTATGCGGGGACACCACCTGAAAATCATTACTAATATTGTCTCTACTTTTTGCGATAGAAGGTTTCTTATCAAACAAACATCATCTTTCATTCCTGTCAGGAAGTAATGCATGTATTGATAATGCGATAGACGAACATTACGACTGCAAAACATGACGTCGTATACATCGTGTATATAGAATCAAGCGCCGTAACTTATTTTCCAGTTGTTCCAAAACGCCCCAAAGGAAAAAGGAAAATGTATATGAAATCTGGTACTGCTGTATTGATTGATCATATCGTGCAGTTTACTTGTAAGCTTTATTCTCTTTTTTGTGTTGTCCAATTTAAATAAACACGGATATTAACCCTCTCAAAACATCCTTGAAATACAAGTTTGCAAAAATATATTTATTTAAGCAAGATACAACGTTTCGTTGATTTCCTTTTTCATTTCGTCTCTAACCCCTAATATTTGGCTCTTTGTCTACACAATTGTAGTCATTTAGTGCAAACAACAGCTTACTTGACACCTGCCAGTATCTTTGTCTCATTATTTGTTGCCGTTTTCCTGCATTTTAGATTCATTTAGCAGATCATGTACCTTTTGAGCGGGAGCATAGTATGAAGCTACTGAAACAAATAAGAGTGTTTATACCGTTTGCATAAGCGTTGGTATAAATGTTCACTCAATCTGGGCCAGCAATGCTTAGTGTTATGAATGTATCATAACACAAAGCAACGGTCGCGATATTATAAAATTGTATAAAACTTTTCTTGTAAGCTCGCGATTCACAATTTCTCATTTCGTGATAAGGGCATTCGATATTTTAATATAACAACTTTGTTTCATCAATAACGTTCATATATCCCGCATTTAATCAAAAGTGAAAATATGGAAAAAAATATCCCCACAAGCCCTGAGGATCGTCCTCCCGAGATACAAAGGCCAACGCCACGTCCGCGAAGTAAATCTATCGTGGCTTCCGACGTCTTTCCAAGCAAACGCGAGGTACGCAATAATAGTTTTAATAACTAATTGTTTTTTAGAATTGTAGTTTAAATCATATTGCATCCAACATATTGTATATACCAGGATCCTGATGAAAACTTGAGAGATGGGACCGTGGGAAAGAAGTCCAAAGTAGACGCTAAGTCAAGTCGACACGGAAATGAATTCCCTTTGAATCACAGCACCGATGTAAAAGCAGAACAAAACCAAAATGCACAAGCTGAGATAGAGGCGCTAATTAACACAAAGGAGGGACGCTCTTATCTAGAACAGTTTATATCAAAAAAGTTTAAGAAACGAGCACGGGATGATATCAAGGTGAAGAAAGACGTAGAAACAAACAAATCCGCCTTAAAAGCAGTGCGTCATTTATTTTCAAAGGGATCAGGGAAGAAAGATAAACATAAGGGGGCTAAAAGCGGAGAAGACAAAGAGGAAAACGAAGGTGACGTGGGCAAAGCGGTCGAGCAGGACGACGACAAAGAAAGTGAGGATGAACATGAAGGCACGGCAAAACAAGAAGAACTGAAGACAAACGGAAAGCCTTATATAGACCCCCATCTTTGCAACCAACTGTATTCATCTATGAAAGAGGCAGTAGAAGAAAAGCTGAAAGCATGGTTGCAGAAAAGTTGGACTAGGGACTACTTCCCCGGACTGCAAAAAAATTTCACCCAAAATTTCATTCAAAACATTTGGCGGGATAAAAGTGCTGAATTTTGCACACTGACGGATACCATTGATCCAGTGATTGCGGAAGACATAATGCAAGATCTGCAAGATTACTTGGACTCATTTATTGACCAGTTAAACAACTATGTGGAACGGTTTTGTCAGCTAACTGATTCTAATGTACCGTGTGAGATTGCTCTAGAGAAAATTTTAAGCAGCGTCAAAATCTGCTCCGCCTCGTTGACAGAATGCATCCAGATAGGCTGCAGAAGGATATCTACTTTAGAAAAACTTGAGAAAAAATCAAAAGCTGAAGAACAAGAAGCGTTGGCGTCACAGTGTCTTCAACATCTCCCCACATTCTTTCTGAAAGAAATTGCCGTTACCATGGAACGTCACCAGGGACTTTGCCCTAAGGTGCTAGACCAAATGCTGAAGAACCTTCACGACGAGTCAGCATTTATCTGTAGAAGCGTTCTAGCCGTGGAAGAAATTGTTGTCAAAACAGAGTCCAATTTAAACGTCACCCTCCAGCAGGAATGTGAACGGATCCAAACTAAATATTTGGATGTCCTTCAATTACAACAGGCAAAGGTCCATCGTCTCGTGATGCATTACAAGAGCCAATATGAAATTCAGATTGACTCTTTTATTAAAAGTAGCCAATTTCTGGAAAATGATTTTTCCGAGCAAGCTTACAACGACCACCATAACCTCCTAAAGAAACACGTGTCTGCCACCTTTGTGGAAGACATTGCTTCTGAGTTGGGGAAGGATGAACCTACGGATAAACATGTGGAGACCTTAGTATATCACATGGAGAAGGGCAAACGAATGTTCCAGCGGAAAGTTGCCGTGAAAGTTGGCGCAACAAATCTAAAAGGCCACGTAGAACAAGGTGAAATCCTATCGTAATTTTTATTTAATTTTATTCCATTTTAGAAACTAGTTAATACAGTACGCTTTGTAATTTTCAACAGAAAATAGGTCACCACTCCCCCCAGCAATTTTACCGCCACCAGCTGAACATATCAAACGAGATGAACTAAAGATAATCTCTGGAAGGAAAGTATTAGCACCCGCCGAGGACGCTGCACCAGTATCTCACAATGCCCCGCAGGAAAAATATGAGGCAGAAAGCATTCTTCTTGTTCAGCTAACGCAAGATAAAATCGGGTTGGCAGTGACGGAATACAAGGAAGACAAATATTCACCGAGAGCAGTACAAGAAGAATTCTTTGTTCCCTTTGAAGTAGCGGTGACGGATAAAAACGATTGGTATTATGGTTTGGGCGTGAAATCAAACGATAAAACGGCAAATCATTCATTATTTCAGCGACAATGGAAAATCAGTTCATACTTTGCATTACCATTTTCCAAACCCAATGAATCTTCAGGAGGGTCTCAAGACACTTTTACGGCTGACAACTCCACGTATACAATAACACCCGAATTTTTGTTAGCCACGTTGCTTGGTCTGGTCCGGTTAGAGCTGAAAGATCAACAAGATATTAAAATAGAAAAGGTGTATATTGCCGTCCCCTTTTGGTACACGAGTTACACGAGAGAGCAGGTCATAGATGCGGCAAAAATTGGGGGGTTTGATGAACAACAAGTACATATAATCAATGAAAATGCATGTTTAGCCTTTCTCATTTTTCAAAACGATCTTTCCATTCAAAATGGTTCGCCAGATAATGAATTTACTGCTGTTGTAGTCTCTGAAAATTCTGGTATTGTGGACACCTCCGTTTTTAAATTTGATAATGAGCGACATAAAATGCAAATTTTGGGGTACTCTGGATTGTACCACATGGCTAGGACCACTGAGATCCAGCAGGACTCATTTATTAGTCGTATTGTTCCTGAAGTTCGGAAATTTATGTACTTTGGAAAGAGTTTTGAAAAGGAAAAGGATGAGCTGTCGCAGCGCATGCATTATGCCTTTGATGAAGCCAAACAATTAACTGTCGAGGGACGTCATATTAAACAAATCATGAGTTTTGTATCCCACAATAGTCTTTCCGTGTTTGAAGGTATGACGCACTTGTATGAATATTTAATGAATAACAGCTCACTCTCTTTAGAAAGTTTGCTAGGAAGCGCTTCTCCCCTAGAAGTTTTTGTAGTACCGCCCAACGGCGATTGTATAACGGTAGCCGCCAGACAAAAATCGGGAAAACAAAAATATGTGTTCAAATGTAACTTAGAAGGGGGGAAGTACCAATTTTATCAGATGCCGGAAACAACCAAGTGCCGATTTCAATTTGGCACTCTTACGATTCAGAGAGAGGCAGAAAAGCGCCAAGCAATTGACGTGACTTTGGAGATGTCTCAAAATGGGGTGATAGTTTTGGAGAAAGTGGAAGTTTTTAATTGTACGGATAACTCTATGTTAGATGACACTGCATACACTTGGGAACCACGAACATTGAAAGTTAAAGAACGATTAGAATGCGAGAAACTTTTTAATAAAATTTTCCATAAAAAGAAGTTTTTGGGGGAGAGAGACGTGGAGGAAAACTCGACGCAGCAGTTTTTTCAAGAAATGTGGCAAGCATTTGAAAAAGGTCAAGGGCTGTACCCAACTACTATTGGAAAGACGCTGGTTGGTAAGGAATTAGAGACCATACAATATTTGTTAGCTAAAAACAAAAGAAATTCGGAAATGAAAGATTTGTGCAGTGTGCATCAAAAGCTGAAACATATAAATGACAAGTACAAACTTACGAGCCTTTAAATTATAGCATTATTGGTAATTAATAAAAGACAATAATTGCAATTCAACTGCTACAACTGTAAAGGCAGTGCAACTTCGAGAGAGTTGGGAAAACTCGTTAAGTTGGGTTC
>JAHZNE010007666.1:0-15815 GCA_027744055.1 Callyntrura sp. NNG-2020 | reverse complement strand
ACGAAATGGAAACAAAGCGTGTCTGCAGTCTGCATTATTAAGTGCCGAAGCCATTTAACAAAGTTTTTATGTTCGTCCGTCCATTGGTTTCCGAATTATCTCGAGAACTGTTAATAAATTGTGAAATTCGTCTTCGAATTAATTACTGGTTCTTCAGAACCTTTGTTAGTGATTTAATGGAATTGATCGTACTGTCGAAACCGCTGGAAGATCATTACAATTTTATATTTAATTTATACGAAACATGATTATTTGTCCAATTTTGACGCTGATCAAAAATTTTGAAATTTGAAGCTAACTGGGTTGCCCGTTCTATCTATTTAATTGGTTTCTTAATTTATTCTTAAACGGGAACTAAAATTTACTAAATTGGTGAACTTTAAAACAGCAGGGCAACACGAGGCAAAACTGTAAAATAGTGGGACACCACGAGACAAATATGTAAATCGGCTCTGCCCTGAAGACGCTTCGCCACTTTCCATTGCGCTAGCTTACCGGGTTTATGATGCTATTAAGCTGTGAAGATACATGCCCGTTTCAAAAAGAAAGTTTGCCACTATCATTACAATTTTTCTTCCGGTGTATGGTCATAGTCATTTACTTCCCCGGAATACTAAATACGACGAGGAGCAAAAGTAAATAGGTAGCATATATGCACGGTTTTCTTAAGACTTCAAGACGGTGATTTAAAAGTAAAGTGCATTGCATGAATTGTTCGCAAATGCCTTGTTTGAGTAATTATCATATTTCATTCAAAAAAGCATTGCTTTTTATTTTCAATTTTCTCATCTGATAACCAACCGTGAAATGAAATGATTCGGAAAATTCCGTTAGGCTTACAAAATGCTTCCACTCCAATTTGATCATTTTCTACGCAAAATAGCAAATTTGATAGGCCTAAATAGTTGAAAATGGCCTTTTATTGAAAAAAGTAAATGAATATATGTGAAGGTAGCAGGGATGTTATGTAACATAATGTAATAGTAGTACAGGATAACGTAGAGAGAGGAAGTGTTTTTGCAAAGGGCGTTTTCTTACTAGACAAAGCAAAGTAAATAAATTAACGTAGACAAAACAAAAACATCTACTTCGTTTGCCTTGAAGCTCATTCGGAACGACTTACTACGAAGTTTCATGGAAAAACATAAACATTACTTTTGACAAATAATGTATTTCCCCCTGTTTTCTCCCACACAAGAAGGTAAGTTGAAGGAAAAAGTTTTTCTTCCGTCCAACTATATTTCTGCTTCATTCCAACATTGACGTTGACGAATGACTTAGTAGAGCGACACGCTTCGTGGAAGATACCACGCGATGCAAAAACCTAAAAACCTTCAACTTGCCTGTGCTCAGTTGGCTATGACTCCACACACGAGTCAATTCTATTTTACTGTCACAATAAGTTATTATTACAAATTTAAAACTCGCCAACGATAGCTACTGCTGGTGACCTATGAAGGCTGTGAGTTAAAACAGCTAATTGACTGCAGCATGAAAATAGGACATTACTCATCATTGATGAGTCATCAATAATTATTGCTCTTGATTCGATAAACAGAAGAGAACCGGACTGATACCAGATTAAAAAGTGCAACAACACCATAAAGGTAAGAATTTGACTCTTTAGGTAAACTTCGAGGACAAAAGGCTTCATGCGAAATCAGTTCCATTTGCTGCATATGTCTATACACTGTGTTGTTATTAGCTTACATAGCTGTACTGCTGAGTCAGTAAGGAGTCAGTCAAATAGAATTAGTTCTGTTTGAAATTCATAATTTATGAAGAAACGATGATAAAATATAATCGTGAAACCCAATCAGCGAATAGTGTGTTCCAAAAGCAATTACCTTAAGATCCTGAGCAGTCGTCGTAAATTTACTAATTGACATTAAACACTTCAAACGCATGCAGCATACCAGCTATAATCTGCACGTTACATTGCTGCTCTATGGAAGCCACCCACAATGCGTTTAATGTAGTGTAAATACATTCCACGGCTAAAATGAAACTGTGATGAATTATGGGCCGTGGGTATATTGATTGTTAGGTAAAAATCAATATCATTGTATGTTATCGCGCTCATTATTTAAAGCTACAATATTTTTTTATAAATAGGGATTATTATAGGATTTTTCCTTGTAAAATGCGTTTCTTGTTTTTCACATATTGAGCACGACTTTGTATTAATAACACAATATGAAAGTACGCAAGTAGTACAATTTGGTTTATAGTAGATTAGGTATTTAGTAATGCTCCGTAAATGCCGACAAAAGTTCTCCCATATCCCATGGTGTTTACAATCTCAATAATTTTTTAAACATGCAATCTTGATGCTCTGCCGTGTGGGATTCTATGGTTTTTTCTCTCTATTCTTTACACAAAGCAATATTAAATAGGGATGCCTAACTACGACTTTCGCATTACCAACACAATAATGAAATGAAAACTGTGGAATATCTGGGTATTCACTATTGAAACTGAACCACCAAAAGCGAGTAGTAGCACCAGAGGGGATGTGTGTCGGGCTCATAGTAGTGATGTGGTATTTAAAAAATTTCCCACTGCCACCTCCACTGCCATTGGCGATTTTGTTGCTACTGCACCGCTGCTACTACTTTTCAGCCGCGGTGCTTCGAACTCAATATTGCTCACACACCAAACCCCAATGCCATAAATTATATAGAAATATGCTTTTGAATAAGCAGAAAATGTGATAAAAAATCATCTTTTACTACCTTACTGCGTACAGGACCCACGAAGTTACAATGGCTGTTGCCACCTCTTTTAAGACTACTGCTGCTTTTGCTGCGATTTGGTTGTATGCTTAACGTGGCATAGGAGTACGATGAAGAGGAACAAGGCACATCATCATTCCGATCCGTTTTTGTCGCAGATGAAGTCACTATTATGAGCGGGTTGGAAACACAACGGCGAGGAACCGTAGCGGATGCTGACGATGATGAGAATATATTATTTTTTCTCGTTGTTGCTTGTTTACTACCAGCAGTAGCAACCGTACCAGTTTTCAAAGTTGTACCAACACAAGTGGAAGCACACCTTCGGTCTGATGGTTCTTTGAGCGATGGTGATGACGGTTGATAGGACGAAGTTGTAGCATTCCTTTCTCCTGTCTTTGCCGGAATCCTTTGAACATTTCTGGTCATCTCGTCAATCCCATCTTCTCGTTCTTTCAATTCGTCAAGCTATGTAGTTTGAAAGGTAAAGCGAAGAGGAAAACCCACAAATATTATTTCCCATTTCGATTTAACAAATTTCACGCATATTATTTTTATTGTTATTAGCTGTATCATTAAAATTGTTACAAGCACTGGCGTGTACTACATACCCATATTTCTACACTGTACTGTCTTCTGCTTTTATGGCGTAAATGCTTTCTTGTTATTCTATTAGTTCACAGTTTAAATTGCTTTTAGGTTTTTTAAAGGTGATGCCCACTAAAACCATCAAATATTTTATTGTTATTGCCCATATCTTCATACGTTATATGCTGCACTGCTTACCAACTTGGCAATCTGTTTTTGAAACTCCACTCGCAGTATTTGAAATCTTGAATCTGAAATTGTCGATCCCACGGATGATGATGATGAATGGCAACTATCACTGTGTTGTTGATGTTGTTGCTGCTGCTGCGACGACACTGTATCACCCAAATGTACCTGCTGTCTTTGCGCACAACACGAAGTGCGTCGCTTGATTGCCGTGTCCTGTTCTAACTGTTGCAACTGTACATTTAATATTCAAAAATACATAATCCACAAGTAGAAGCCATAAATTCATAAAACCGACACTTTTATCGTATATTTATTATTTATTAACAGACGATTTATTATTTCTTCGCCAGTTAGTAAAAATAATAACCGTTTAGTAAATAGTGAATATAAGCTGAAAAAAGTCATTTGCAATAAAAAAAAGTCGCATATTTTTTTTGCAAATTTGTTTTTGCTGATGCTTCGGCACATCTACCAAACTAAAAAGTAAAAATCCTGTTTCAGTTTGCCCAACGATGGAAAAAAAGTAATTCTTCGCTACACTTTTATTTTTTTTCTTCTGTCTTAGAGCTCTTATCAGAGGAGGAATGCATCAAAGTGAATTTAAAGAAACTCTCGCACATACTGTGCTCAATGCGCTGCATTGTTAACACAATGACTTCTTTTCAATCGCTTCGAGGGCATTGAAATTGAACAATGAACGTGGTATAGTTTGTTATCGCCATCTCCAAACATTTAATGAAGGAATGATGCTTGTAGGGCCAGTAATCAAAATTTTCTGTTAATACAAGATCACAGAGCGGTCCGCTCGTTTTTTGTGTGTACCCTATCACCATTTTGCAATCTTCTACATTGAACTTAGGTTTTCATAGAGGATTGAAGTATTTGATTTTATTTGAACGTTCGCCTTGGTAGGTGTTCCAAATCTAAAAAAAACTACGCTTAATGACTTCACACTGCAGGGACGTACAACAGGCAACCACTATTAGGAAATAAATCACATACAACAACGAAAAATAACGTTTCGTCCACTAAAGAAAGCTACACTTAGAACAACAAATTTGTCACAATCCAAAAAAAACTCTATTAAACTACTCAAGGTAATTTAAGTCGACAGCAACCAAAAGAAATGCTAGAAACACCGTCGTACTCATTGTTACTACATTCACTTCACATGTCTTGATTTGGTTGTGGATGGTGTGCGACAGTGGGATAATAATAACCAATAATAAATAGGTTTGTAAAGAAAGGAAAATATTCAATTAGATTATTAAAAGTAAAACTGTTTGTTTGTCTGTGTAAGGGATTAAAAAGCTCGACAATCAAAGCGTTTTAATTTTTGATTTACTCATCTATTCAACCACTTAGTTGGAACGTCCACTTTGAATAATCATTATATAACTACGACACTGCGCCGTATACACTACTATAAGTGTATATCTACTTTTTTCTTAAGCCGTTGGTCAAATGAATTATGGTAACTGCGGGCAGTGTAACTCCTTCTTCCCTTATTATTCCACAAAAACTTTCAGTTTTATTTAGCGTATCCACGCACGCCATTGAGTAAAAAGAGAAATGCCTTTTTTCTTCTTGTCTCAATACCAACTGAATAGCATTTTACATTACGTCTTATTGTGTACTTTTGTAAGAAGAATGAGGAGAGTCAGGGAACTACTCAATACTGTTGCAAAAAAAAACTGACAAGAATTTACATACACGCTTGGAATTGAGTTGAATCCGCATGACGAATATTATGTGCCTGTTGGAACGCACGCAAAATGAGTTGAATAATAATAAAAAATAATAATAATGTGAGTGAATATGTATATATGTATGTGTGAGAAGATTTGCAAGTGATTTTCAATTGTGAAAACCTATACCTTTTACGCAGCACTGACAGAGCTCTCAGAAATTTTTTAGTTGTGGTATTTACATTAAATGGCTATTAAGCGTATGTGTGGTAGCTGCAACATTTTTAACACAACACAATTGTTGATACTCCTATAAGTAAAATGTATTTTCATGAAACAGATAGATACCTACGTTTTTTCCATTCTCATTTGCTGCTTTTTTATTGTTATGACTTGTTGATTTTTTTCTGAAATGACTAGCAGTTGAATTAAATTATAGCAGAAGTGCAGTGTATATTCCCATTCCTGCCCCACACCGAGCGAGCAGGTTATAATTAAAAAAGAAAATAAAAGCACTACAGACTAGTTGGCAGTCGTCAGTTAGTCACTGGTGCAAGGAGGGCAGGAGCAGCAGTAGTAGTAGTATCAATTATGGCATCCCGACTGTACAATTTTGACTTTTCCTCAATAACAATTGAATTGAAGAGACTGATTGCTGTTGGGAGTAAGTTTTTACGTGCTTTAAGGAGAACGTCATAGTTTTTCTCATCGTGAGGATGACAATATTACTCAAGCGTACAGGAAGGAACTGCAAAACCGTAATTATCAGCGTACGAATGTGCAAAACAAAAAAACAGCAACTGTAAACAAGTATTTTTTTCAACCTTTAAAATTTTATGAATACGGTCAGCCGTTGTAATGCATGCAAATAATGGATGTCATTGTTGTTTTCTTTTGTACTACTATATATCATAAAGCTTTTCGTCGTGCCACGGTAAGAGCTTAAAATGGTTCACATGAATAATCATAATTAACAGGCGCTTAGAAACTCCTAGTGAAGGATGCTTTGGATGATGTGATGTACTATTGTGTTTCATCGGATTCACACGAATGGGTATGTTTAATATCAATGTGTCAGTGTAATGAAAAATGTACTTATACAAACAACATTTAGGGAACGGTGTGTGTGTGTGTGTGTGTGTATGTAGAAATTGAGCTGAATTGCTTGCAAGCAGCAGTTTTGAATCTAAACCTCACGTGTAAACGCTTGGAGCTTTCTAAATAACGCTAATAAATAAATTAACATTACATTTGACCACACAGCTAAATTGAAGCGTTCATTCATACATGAATCGAGCCTTTCGATAGTAACAGTAATTGTTCTCATGTTCTCAACTGTCAACATGAACTACTAGCGTTTTATAAACCTAAACAATAAAAAGGCTGTTGAATTACCTACCTGTTCGAACACGGACAAATAACGCTTTGTTCATAATTTAGTGTCCTAATTGTGATTGCTAGGGCCTTGTCCAAATTACAGCACCGTCATAAATAATAATGTGCGATCTGGGATTGACAATCGGAATCCATTATTTCCTCATCCAAAAGGCTTGATTCCAACTCAATATAAAACAACATCGAAACTATAAAAGTTCTTAAAATAAAAAATCTAAATGATTTAACTTGACTCCGCGTAAAACATTTACTTACATATTTTTAAACAAGTAAACGAAAGTGTTTTACGAAAACACATTTTTATGCACAATGACTAAAAAAATTACAGGATAATATTAGTCGCTGAACAAAAAGTTCTCCGAATTAGGCCTTTATGCAAAACTGTTTTCAAAATGCATCAACTTCCTTTCCCTTTCCCAAAAACATTTCCATTAATGCCGTAAGTAAAGCATTGATTCAAACAATTCTAACGCAGAAACTAAAATCCTTACAATTGCAAATTTTCCGCTCATGTGAAGTTTTTTTTACATTCTAAGTTTTTATTATAGATTAGTTTCTGCTAGATTCGAAAATTACAGAAGCGTCCGCACCTCAACATAATGCACAAGTTTTGAATTTTATTGTGCTTAATTAAGGAAGAGCGCCAACGTTTGCCTGTGCATAAGAGTTGGATATAGCATGGTTATTTATGGCTAACCACATTTGACGTGCTACGTTACAACATACCTGCATAATGAAATTACATTTTTTAAATTTAATGCACACGATTTTTTTCTGCATTTCCTTTTAATGCAATGTTAGTTATAGTAGCAAGTACAATCGAAACATTAATGCTTATCAAGGAACGTCAAGTAAGACAATTAATTGCCCACTAAAACAATTACTAATTAACACATACACACATGCGTGGAAAAATCTGAAAGCAGAGGGAGGAGATGGAATGAACGACATCCTGTTAAAGATATTGTAACTACTGTTTATCACTACGCACGAAGTATTTATATCTTACTAAAAGTTCCTTTTTACATACGTACAGATCTTAACATTATTATTGTTATTATCGAAGATTGAAGATGATGATTTTTGTAAATTGGTTGGTTGCCGGTGGTAGTTAGCGTGTATTGCTCCTGCAGCAACCATATATTTTGCATTTGTGAAGGTAATACATTTTCTCACTGGTGCACATCATTTGAAAAAAAACAATGCTTCTATTTTAAACAGTGAAGTAATTACGTGTGTAAGTCACGGTATTACCGTGTATTTGGTCTAGTCTAGACACCATGACAACCCTGATATAAATACGTTTCTGTCTCACATTAAAGACATTTCGCCCGTTACCACCTTACTAAATAGTCAGATAGACTATCACCAAGATAATTAATTTCGACTCAAAACATCAACAATAGGAGTGATTAAAGAGTTTTATTTTCTGGCGAGTGCTACGATTTGAATGGTGGTGAAATCGATAAATTGCGAAATGAGAGAAACTCGAAAATTGTCGTTTTTCATTTTGCAAGATTAATTAAGCCCGTCATTTCAGTATTGACAATACAAAAAAAGTGTGTGTGGTATGGCTTTACCACGCCTACACGGTAGTGCAAAATAGTGATTAACGCTAGTGTTAAAATGCCGTAGTAAAACTGTTACCTCTTGTTACGATTTAGATTTACGGCAACAAGAGGACGACATGATGATGATGAGGGAGGAGTCACTGGTTGTTGCGTATTCTCACGAAAACATTCGTTTATCTCAAGTTTTAATTCTTTAGCTGATAATGGTATGCTAGTAACAAAGGGTAACGTTAAATAGAAAGAGGCCGGTACATTACATGAGTATTAAAATTCATAGAAAGGGTATTGCAATGGATTCTATAATATTTCCTGGTTGGTTGACTATATAATAATGATAGAGTGTACGAGTACGGTCGCCATTTTTCTATTATGATTACTGTTTTTAATCTGCGGTTGCTAAAGTAAATGGGGAGTGTCAACACCGCAGTTGCAAAATTTTTATGACTTCTGTAACGACTCTCCCGGGTTAGAACTTCAACAGGAAGGAATACGTGTATAAATTGAGGAATGTAGCTCACGTGTAGAGAGATATCAGATAATGCGCATTCGTCCATGCATGTAAGGAGTGAAACGAATTACAATAATTTTATTACTGCATGTTTGGAAAGAGAGTTGTATTGTGATATATTATGGCTTTATAAATAACACGTTTTCTTGTCCTCAAAACCCAATATCGCCGGTTGTGTACGATTTTATGGCCGTTCCAAGCAACCCCTAATTTACTGTCACAACAACGGAGCGCGTATAGTGTAATTAGAAACCGCTCAAGATAGTCATGATTTTCTGCGTTTCGATTTTGCATATTGAAGGCAAAAATATAGTATGTACATACACTGGGGTATATCTGGCATTCAAAATTGCTGATGGTACCCAGGCTGTGTTGTTGAGTTTGCAAAAAATATAAAAAAAATTAACAAAAATGCATGCAAAATCGGCAATTGCTTGACGAAGAAGCATGATTGGATCCTTGCATGCATGCAAAACCAATTGCAGCGTAGTTAGTGTTGGTAAATTGGCTCTTACACCGTGGCATATATGATGATTATTATTTTGCACAAGATCGTGACATCAAAATCACGGTTGAGTCAATCAAATACTCAAGTTTGTATTGAGATTGAGAATCCTCATGGTTGCATGCTTACAAGAAGGATTCTTGACAGGGATAAAAGGAACATGTAATATTGTCTTAATAAGCTCAAACGTATTATCTGTTTACATTTGTTGGGTGCACTCGTGTTTCAAGCAGATATTATAATTTATTTCATTGCAAACTAAGCATTAGCATTTCAAAAGTATCCCGGCTTGTATGTTGCAGGGATCTATTTACACTCCGTTAATCACATTCTTTCTTACCTGCTGAATGTAGCGTAGTAGATTAGTAAGTTGACAGTTTTTTCGACTGAGCTTCAATAGGTCGGAGCTAAAGCTCATTTTTAACTGTTCCTTGTGGCGCCGCAGACTGTGGCTCATTTCCACTTGTACACTTTACAGAAAACAAAGAAGTCGTATTACAATAACACTTTTTTCCGAATGCCAAATTGCCAGAAATATGTTACCACGTTAGTTTATTGTGAATTTAATTATTTTTTTTACATTTTTACTATTTATAAAATCCAAAATCTGCTATATGCAACCACAAATTTATCTATTCAGATATTCATTAGATTTGTGAGTCCAATTTCATTCAGAAAGTAGAGAGGCTATCGCACTCTCCTGTCATCCCTCTATAAAAGTAGATGTAATTAAAGTAATTTTAACAGGCATTTAATACTTTATGTGCAGCAGGGAAAGGGTTTCTCTTACATAATGTCAAACAGGTGAATCACGGGGATTTCACATTACCCCAAAATATAAAAATCGCAATAGCAGTATTTGTGATTCACATTCCACTGAAATATCAGTCTTCGAAGTTCGAACTACTGGTCAAGTTTTCCTGTAGGTACTGAGTAACATTGTTAGTGGATACTTCTAACCTACTGTTAAATAATTCGCAATAATTACCTGCTCGTATATATTTGCTATTGGCTTGTTATATCTACCTACCGTCAAGTGCAGACAGGCACGCAGCATACGATTTAAATAGCTATGGGTTATGCCCATTTATCTGTAATAATTATGTACATAAACCAAAGTTCTAATCACATAGCAAATTTTGCTGATTTTTATCGTTCATATATTAATTATAATTAGGAGAAACTCATTAGACATCTATTATAATGAAGATACAGTTAACACATAATTCTACGTCCTCGTTATTTGATATTTGTCATATTATATATAGGTACTCGATAGCTAATCGCCACCAATTGTCGCTTTCACTCTAAGAGAGCTTAACTGTTATTGTTTCAAAAACCTTTGTCAATGAATGCAGTTTCTACATGACATCCAACATCTTCGCGGTCAAAGTACTAATATATATAGTAGCAACTTATTGTTGTTTTCTGTAACAAGTTATGATGTACGGCGAGACATTAAAAGCGCACCCAACAATAACGCTGGTAGGTATATCCTTCTCAGGAAATGACAGAATCAGCATGATATATGCTTGCATTTAACTAAAAGTTATGCCCATACGCATTAATCATATATACAGGTAAGTACACGCGTACATTTCTAGCTCGATTTATTTGTATTTACTGATTTTTTTGGGTAGTGGATTTATTAGTTTAGTAATGATCAACTCCACATGAGGTAATTAAAATATCCCAAAATTATAACTATAACAGATTATCTGTAATAAAATTCACTAATGTGCAGTATGTATGGCCCAGAGCAATGAATAATAAACTCTCGACGGACGTTAGGCGAATCGCCGTGTTTAGTGTTTGTATTTGGTAGTAAAGAAAATTGTATGCGTGTTCGTACATTGTTTGACAACAACGTCGAGAAATCCGCCTGGTCAACGCTTACGCAACAAACGGAGCAAAGATAGGAGATGCAGTATATTTTTTATCTATATTGAAGCTCGATGATTACACAAATATTTAATAAACCCATCAGCAAACAAGAAGCGTAGCGTAATAATAAGAACATACTTAAAATTCTTAACGTTGTGGACAACTTTACAACAAGCCAGCTCAGCGAGTGGCTTCCATTTGCCTGTCACTTGTCGTCGGAAGAGACAGGCAGACGTCAAATACAGTCGCAGTAGCCAGTACAATCTTAATTTAATTATTTATCATTCAAATTACTAAAAAATTAAATCACCAACAACAATGCGGCAGAGCTGATGTGACTTATCGTTTGTTGATAGGTTTTGATGCTAGTCATTGTTAAACCTGTGTAGACTTAATTATATCGAATTCTGATATTATAGCACTGAAAACCAGTGTAATGATAAGTTGATATGCTATTGAAGTTGACGTCCTATTCGATGATATGTTGGAATTCACGATTCGTATAGATACATCCTAAAATTTATTGTTATTGTATCGTTTCGAACAGTAATTACACGAAATAAAAAAAGTATTAAATTTATTTTGTTACTACTTGGTTGATGAGATAAAACTTCTCGTCGAAAGGCTTACGTAAAGTTGGTAGTGTAATAATGACTTATACACACACAAGCAGGAATAAAGAATAGGAATTCGAGCAGGACTTCACTTTTCATCTGGTTTATTGACATACCTGTGGAAACGACGGCTTCCTAAATTGTGCAGATAGAGATAATGCAGAGCAGAACTAGTTTACAGATTATTTATTTTAATGCGAGGGATAGTACTAAAACAACGAAATAATGAGAACCATAAAAATTGTAAGTGGAACTGTGCACAAATTTTATGAGTCAATTTATTGAAACAAATATAACCCAGATGTAAGTAGCCATGTTCAATGATAGCTGGTGATTTATAGAGTAGCGTTCACCTGAATAAATTCTTCATCGCCTGTGGTTAACAACATTAGAATGCAGGGTACAAAACATACACTCACAAGAAGAAAAATGACAAGAGCTTTTTTACATGACCTGTCAAGATTAAGATGCATTTCTATTTACTGCAAAAATTGTGCACGAGATAAATATCCACCATGCTACTGTTCAGGTAACGACGAGCAGCACAAGACTAACTATATGAACTACATATGACTTGAACAATTACTAAGCATAAATATAGTTGTTCATCAGTCTTTTATAAATTAGAAGATTATTATTATGGTGCATTAACACACTAGTCGTTGTCATATCCATACACTCAACATGATACGTTAGTAGTTAGTATATATCACTGTAGATTATTTAATGTCATAATCTGAGTATAGTATATAATAATACTAATAAAGTTATAAAAATTGATAACTGTTCATACCGAACTTTAAGGAGATTCATGGCAGTTTCAAACTTGTCTATGTAATCTCTTCTTAGTGTCTTCAGTTCGGTTGATCGACGATCCTTGAGTTGTTTCACCAGTTGTTCCTCCAAATATAGCTGCTTTTGTAGCACAAGCACCTTGCTCTCCAGCCGCTTTTTGGCCGATTCCAGATGTTTCGACTCCTTTTCCAAATGTTGGCATTTTGATCGTAGGGAACCGACCTCATGTTCCTGTAAGGTTAATTTCTCCATGATTTTGGAGGTGGGTTTAGTGAAAGGTCCAGGGCAGGTGTAGAGTTTGAAAGTTGTATATACGCTGAACCCCGGAAATGCCCATCCAGGGTTCAGCTAGCTTCCGGTGTCACTCTCTCATTGTAGTACTTAAAATAACAAGTAGTACGGAAGTAATAATAATAACCGATAAAATAATGATAATGATAACTTGTTATATGAGTGTTGCGACACATATGTGACCTACCATTTAATTGAGGGAGGAACTCATATAGAAACGTTCATACGAGGCACTTAATATACCCACCTACGAAGCGGGGAAGTCGTATCGTCAGGGTTTTCGTATCGTTCGAAAAGTAATGAAATAAGCAAAGAAAAGCAAAAAAAGAAATTCTCAGATGCTGCCGATCATCATGAGTCTTTTAATTTAGCCCAGGTAGTGAAACAATACCTAATGAAATATCAATTGATGATAAAGTAAAGCCGATGATGAGGTGAGTTGAAATTCAAAGTTGATTCCGATCGATCACAAGACTTGCATGCGAGATGCAAGTGAGACTGGGTTCCAACCAAACTTTTCAAGTATTGTCGCAGTGCAAAACTGCAAAGTGCTGTAGGAATGAACGATGAACGTGTGGGCACATATGCACAGATTGACCAGAAACTGCTGTGTGTTCTCAAGCTTGTTTTCATCATTGAGAAATTTTGTGTGCCATACTTGATGCCACACTTACTTCCGTATGACAAAGTAAGTTGTTGTATATCTGTTTCAAGGCAAAAGTATCTCTTGTTGATTCAGCATGTTTTGAATAAAAAGCTGCCTTGCATGTTGTTACTATGTACGTTGATTATCATAGGATTGTCACTGTAGGCACGCCGCCGACTTCTTCCTACTTGTAACAATTCATAGGGAACTATGCCAACTTCTAATTTTAAACCTGATTCTGATTTCAGTCTGGTGTGATGTGATGATGAAGACGATGACGACGACAAGTGCTTTCCCTGATAGTATAATTCCTTACTACTATTCTCACTTTATTTTGCGTACACACCGTGTTTATTCTGCAAGCATGACTTTTTAGGTACACAATAGACTATGCGTGAGTGTGTTGATTTGTCACATGTACGTGGATTACACGCCCAAAGAACCTGGAAACATTCATGGAATGGATATTACGACGCTTTTATGTGACAAATGTTTACTATTTTTTTGTCTACCAGCCTTCTTCAGAATCCCTAGTCTTTTTTTGTTAATTAAATCAGCTTGAGCGTAACCTCCGTATCCGGGAAAATAGCAGCAGCGGCCACGGCAACAGCCTTTTGTTTACACGTCTTTTATTCTGCAAACTGTACGTTCCACACAACATGTTAGCGTCTTGTAATGGAAAGCAATTAATACCGAGTTGGTGATGGTGGTACTATTTGCCATTCGGTGCCAGTTCCTTTGTCGTCTTCTCGGTGATGCGTGTGCTGCCTTCTGAACAGACGTCAACATAATAATACTGGGTTTAGTTGGTTTTGGCAACATATCGCTTTCATATATTTACAAATGGACTATGGATGAAGGAAAGTTGAAAACAATACGGTAGTATTTAAACAGAATTAACAAAAGCAGCAGTTGACATATTTAAGAAGAATTAAGGAATCCAGGGAGATAAAAAAAGTTGGAAGAGATGCATACTTCCTTTAAAGTTCAAGAAACTCTTAAGTCGTTATCTATGTCAATTTTTCTGAATAACAGATGAGACGTCTCATTTTCTCGCTGAATAGCTTGACAAACGACATACCTTTGTTTTAACCGAGGACGTAAATTTGCATTGCCATTCAATTACATGTAAAGAAATGAAATTGTTATTTGATAGCTCCATCGGGATTACATGCTAAAGCTAAAGCACAACTCTCGTTTTACGAGTTGCCCGATTTTTTCCCCACATTCCAGGATTTTGTTAGTGTAGAAATTCAGGCACTAAAACAAAACTCTAGACCGATTTCAAATGTAGATTGCTTGACAATTATTAACCATCATGGTTTACTTCTTTAGCGATTTTTCTTGCCAAAACATGCAAATGCCAAGCATTACTTTCGCGGTGAGTTCTCATTTTTCTCCTGAAGTGCATCCAGTAACTAAATGACCTATACGATCCATTCGCCATAAAACGCAACCGGCAGGAAATGTTTGACGCGCATAGTTTAGCGACCTGCCGCTCATCTACAAAATTTCGTCATCATCAGTCCTTATCAATATAGTTAATTTCAAGTGTTTATCACTTGTAAATTCGGGTTATTGTATAAGATTATTCGATAGGATAAGATAAGGTTATTCGTTTTTAGTTGTTGGCTGTTTCAACTTCATATTCCATTGGGTAAAATAACTTAATAAATGTTTGCGCAATCCCATAAACAGAGTTCCGGTTTATATATGAATATAAGGAGTAGTTTCGCAATGCAGTCTATTTTTTCATTCACCATTGCACCTTCAAAACAAAATGTGAAATTTACCTTGGCTTTGGACTTAAAGAAGGGTTTTTTAAAAGAAACCTCTGCACAAAAGCCTCAACACCTTACATTACATGCTAGCAAAGAAGTTAGAAACAACATCATAATTGTCGTGGCTTTGCTAGCATCTGCATCTTCTCTCCTTCAGCACGAGCTTGTCGACTGTCGATCGAAGCAAAGAAGGACGCGGAAACGTAAGAAGGAGCCATTCTGCCATCTCTACAGTAATACTTGAACCACTTAACAGACTGACGTTATTTTGCCGAGTCTTTGTTGCTTTTTTCTTTCGCAGATAATACCTCCATGGGATTGTAGGTGGAAACACTTTTCACTTACAATTGGTTGCGTGGTGTGTTGCGTGTGCTATTCTTCATTGTGTTGTTTGAGATTTGTGATAGATATCCGCCATCAACCTGTCACTTACACTAGTCAATCGGTCGTACGATAGAAGACCGAAACCAAGAATGCCCAAGTCATAGAATGCCGAATGCAAAATGCCCTATTTAAAAATGCCCTACGACATAAAATGCCCTATTTAAAAATGCCCTACGACATAAAATGCCCTGTTCAAAAATGCCTAACATTGAAATGCTCTCTGCACAAGCTTGCTCGCTGT
>JAHZNE010007665.1:0-11753 GCA_027744055.1 Callyntrura sp. NNG-2020 | reverse complement strand
TTTTATGTACATGATAATATCTCTCCAGTGCAATGTAATATTATACCGCTAATACTCCTACGTACAGCACTCGTAACCTTCCTCCGAATTGGTGCTTACTCCTAGTGTATTACTCTCCCCATTTGTAGGAGTGGACAGATATTAACATCTGTTCCAGAATTTACTCTTCTCTCTTTCTTCGTCTCTTTTGCAGTCGTGTCGGTCTCGAAAGATTTCACGGGTAAAATATACGGAAATTTAGGAATAAATCCATAATAAATGGTTTTAAAAACGTCCGGTACGAAGTAGTTGACTGAGGCGCAAAAAGGTTGCTCAATAAACGAAAATCATTTTTCAACAAGAAATTGTGACCCTTGAGTATCTCCTTTTATACAGTTGGACTTGTTTCATCGGCAACCGTATTCCAGCCAATAATAAAATCTACCTTCTTGCGAAAGTAGAGTTTCAATAAATAACGCTTCAAGTTGTGCGATGAGCAAAAAAAAACCGTGAGATGGTTATTTTATATGACAATGACAAAATGACAATTCTTTTCCAAGTTGATTCTAATTTAATAATACTTTAAGTGCTTTTTCAGTTATCGCCGTAAACATACTATTTTATTTACTACTTGTCATCGAATGTCAAACGGTCGACATATTTCTTCCTTTCAAGATAGCTAGATAGTAACTGATCTTATCTTCCCATTGATTTGTAATAGAAGCTCCCTAATTTCTTCCCTTTTGAGAAGTCGGATTTTAAAGTGATCGTACCTATGACATAATACATGGGGAAAACGGCAGACGGTTAGAGAGAGCTTCCAAGGAAAACCTGTCGTCCCTACTAACAATGTACATAATATTAGCATAGCATTTTCCAGTGGGTTGGAAGAAGTGGTTCCCAGCATTCAACAAATGCTACAAGTCACATGTTTTATGTGCATCGTGCTGGAAACTCATCAAAAGAGCGGCGACGGCACACCAGTTGTTGCAGCGACACAAGCGGGGCAACGTTGTATTTCTCAGGTCTATAAGGTGACTATAGAGTGTCGTTCGTGAGAATGAAACCTGATGTTATTTCCTTTCCTCCTATTTATCCCGTTTTTCTCATTCTCCTCCTTTCACAAAATCCAACATGATCAGCAGCATCGTCGTCGTCGTCATTTAAAACGGCGGACTGGAAGTGGGGTACAGGAAGAGAGAAGTTTACCCAGAAAATGTCAACTTTTTGTCCCCCTGTATATATATACATATAGACAGCTGTCCATAACTACCATTGAACAAAAAAAAAAGAAAAGTAAAATGACACAAGAGGACATTTGACGTTTCATTTAAGAAAATAGGATTCAAGTGGAAGATGGGCAAAAAGTTGTAGCTTCTTTTCCACTCAAGTGAAGGAAGAACAACAGTCACCTGGGATCCTTCCTCCTTTCATCCTTTACTCGACTACAATATACAGGCGACCAGTGTATACTGCCGCATCGCAGAGCTTTTCATTCAAGTGGAATTGAAAAATCCGCACGACTTATTTAAGTTTTTTTTCTCTTCTTCTTCTTTTTCACTGGCTTTTTATTGGGGCTCAAACTATTTCTAAATTCTGGCCTGTGTGTGTGTGTACAGTCGCCTTATCTGTATTCTTTATTCACTCACCATTCACCAATGCGGTCCTTTTTGAAAAAAACTTGGTGAGAAAAGCTCGTCAAATATTCCTTTGACGTTGACATCTACAAAAGGCCAGGAAAGCGCACCCATCAAGTGGTAACAATCTCAAAAATAATAGACACAGCGAACGTACTGACGGGGTGCTTCGCTTTTGAAGTTAAGAAAAGTCCAAGAAACAGGACAGAATTATTCGCAAATGTCTACTTATTTTTAACTTTTTGGGTCGGTAAAACCTCTCCGTTAGGAGATAAGCGGTGAGAAAATCAGGAACGAAAAAGCGACTTAAAAATAGAGTACTAGCGCTAGCGACAATAGATTAAATTGGAAATGTACTAGGGGAAGTTGCCGCTGATGGAACAATGTAGAATGAGGCAATCAAGGGAAAAAATAAAGTGATGACGACGCTACCCCGACCATTTCTAGCAAACTGACAGATTAATACTGCCGCCTACCGCGGTTTCAGCAATGGAAGGAGCCATTTCCACGTTTGTATCGGGGAAGTTTGAAAGAAAAACTCTTTTGTAGTCATTAGTTTGCTGGTGCATTGGAAGCATTCTGACGTTAACCAGGAATGTTCTTTTAATTACTTTTTCTTGGTGAAAGAAAATTACGTGTTACCTATCTATTAACTGTGGGAATTAACTAACTTATTGGATCGTAACTGTCTCACTCCTATTACACATTATTTGGAAAATTATCTGGGGTTGCATTCAGCAGAAGTTGCGGGCACTTTGTATGTGTACTCGGCTTGTCTCACTCAACCCCATTTTCTTATGGTAGCCAAGTAGCGTTAGGGAGGCTGTCTAGGAGTTTGGCTTGCTAACCCATTTATAACCCAAAGTTTCTATTTTTTGTGCGAATGTCCAGTCAGGTTTTGTTTGGTATTTATTAAAATTTGCAGTTTGCGCTAATGGAAAACGGTCCACTTGCTCCTCGTCCTGTGGGAGAGAAAAGGTGTTGACAGGTTGATGTGGGACTAGTTTGTAAATTAGTGTTGTTTTGAAAAGAATGTGAAAACACTTAAGAAATGTCATTTCATGTTTTCCCGTCCCAGTGTAATTATACCTCCATCTTTCGTTCGTCAACACGATCTATAACTGTATAGGCCGCGTATACTATCTAGTAATGCGCGGATATTATTGGCGTTACAACTTACAACACATGGCAGAGATATATCGGGATTACTAAAGGATTGGGATGAATCCCAAAGGTGAATCCTGAAACTACATATCATTATCGTACAAATTATTATGGTAGCTTCCCATGCATAGGTACATGCATGTATTTTCACTTTTTTCTGTTACACCATCATCATCATTATGATCAACACGATGTTCTGATCGTTCTGTGCAGTCGTCCTCTTATCACAGTAAACGGATCACGTAAAAACCTTACTACTATCATTAGTTACCGCATGTCTGTTCGTCCGTCCGTGTCCGGAAATGAAAAAAAGGTTTCAAATTATGCTTTTTAAAATAACATGCATTATGTGGCAGTTAGCCTAGATTTTTACAAATCACCCCAAAATTGAGAAACACAATGCACAATGCAGGATCGGAAATCAATATTAGCGCAGTAGCAGTCCCCGCAATTACACACTCTACAGATGTCTCAGGTGTGAGAAAAATATATTAGTCTAGACTCTCTAGGGACGGTCGCTTAATAGCTTGTCGCTCTCTCTAAAGCGTTTCTCTTCATTGCTCCAGATATCGATAACAGACACTTTACCTACCCAGTGAACCATCTTGTTTATCGGTCAACAACCGTTAAAGGCCGTTACAATTTCCACATAAGTAATCAATTGTAATAGTATGTAACAACTCATTCGACACATTTGTCTACTCAACTACAGCATATAAAGACGGCAACGTATCAAGGTTTCCCACAGTTCAACAGTTTAACAGTATACTCTTGTCACGGAGTGAACCTTCTTTACGGCGCACTGCCACGGTGTATTACATTTTGCATATCTTTCTTGAAAAAGTGCATAGCACAAAAAGTTTCCACTTGTGATCTTATGTGCTACTCTCGCGCTCTCAAACTATTTTAAGATTCTACAGCTTTATACATCGTACACGCTTATTGTTTTTTATCCCCACTCGCTTCCCTCTTCTTCGTTTGTTCGTATCACCGTCGTCGTCGTCCTCGTCATCACCGTAGTATTACCGCATGCACGCGTACATCATGTACCCAAGTACCATGTGGAACTTCTACTTTTTGGCTGCTGGGAAATACAGTGCTGGTTAACTGCAAATTGCAACTACATGAGAGCAACAAGCAGTTTCTTGTAGTCGTCCCTTGGTGGATGTTGTTTGAATATAATGATAATTATTGGCAAAACGAAAAAACGTCTCATTCTCTATTCAACTTTTTTTCCCGTATCCATTGCGTCACCAACAACACAGGAAACTCCAAAAATGAAGGAAATACGTGTACACATATACACATATGTACCCTTTTACGCGCCGTGTACATCCGAACACTGCGTTTATTACAATTTTCCCATTTGACCCGTTTATTCCTCTGCAAGGCTGTTATTGTGACAAAATTTTCTGGTATTATGTAGAATGCGGCATTGTCAGCAAGCCTGTTTTAATAGAAGTGGTGGCGTATGTCTGATGCGGGTAGAAATTTTTTTTCCGACATATGCTGCACGTTGAAAACCAATTTTCTTCTAAACTAAACTTTATGGAAAGGACTCTTTACAGAATCCAGAATATTATTTTATGCCTCGAGAAGAAATGATTTCCCTGCCATTGAAAAGTTGGGCGTATTAGGCAAGTTTTCGTCAGTTTCCTTCTGTACAACTGTCCTGATTATGTTGACACATGTACTCGTAAAATGACCTTTTCCCTCTTCGTCCTTCCCTTCCTCCCTTTTGTTTTTCTCTCCAAGGTGTAATGATATGAGTGTGGAAAGTGACAAGTTGAAAAACTTTTACGAGTCCCAATTGAGTCATCTTTGAAACTCGTGTGGAGAGGATGTACAATATTACCTTTGGCTCCCACACCGCCGCCCTATGCCTGCCTTCTGTATAGAGGGGGGGGGGGGTTGTGGACAAGAGGAAATTGTTGGTTACTGGTTGTAGTACCGTGTGTGTGTGCTGCATTTAAGTGGAATGCGTGGTTAGTCGCAGCAAGGTAGTTAACATCATTGCATTCATCATCATCATATAAATTGTACTGTGTGTGTGTATGATTCAATGCGTTAGGTACGATTTGTACACACACGTACTTATTTAATTACTTTTCTTGAATCCAATCAGCACGAAGCCATTTTATACTCTCCATACTGTTTTCAATGCAGTAATCTAGTCTTGTTGGCATTTTTGGTCAAACTGTATGCTATTTTGAAGCAACTTTACCAAAACTACACGGAATGAAGCTGAAGAAAGGCGCGTATATTTTGATATTTCCATCGGAGATTTACGCATTGAGGGTGACTACACAAGACCTAATAGCAGCTGAAGCTCACAACAGTGCCACGCTCTCTCTCTCTGTTGCTACCAGTGCCAGCCAACACACGGGAAACTGCAACTTTCTCATGCGCTTGCTGCATCGTGAAATACTCTATTTATGTGACAACGGCTGTGTTCAAAAAAAGGATGTGAGGATGTACTCTACTTTTCTCATCAAACTTACATAATTGTGGTAATGACGATGATAAAAGCTTGTAATCATTTTTAAAGGCTTTATTCATTTTTATACTTGGCGGAGAATAGCAACCACTTTTTTTTCTAAATATCACCACCGCAAGTTAATTTGTTTTATTTTATTGAGCTGCGGCTAAAAAGACACAAACTGTGAAACGTTTAAAAAGAGGCAAGGCAACATGCATGGGTTGTGCTTGAACATTGAAAATGAAAAATTTAAAGAGTGAACTAGAGATCCGACGACGACGACAATAAAAGGGATTCTACTTGCTCGGAGATTGAAGGCAGAGACACTTTTATTTTATACTGCAGAGCATAGAGCAACACATGATGTAAGTACAACACATGATGTATAAAAGTATGAAAAACTTGGGTCTATTATCAGTAACAGAGTGAAGTATGTCAATGAGGTAGAAAGGATAAAGAGCCGTTTGGCTGCATCGTCAACATCTATGCAAATCTTATCTAAACTTCTGCGAAGGCATCTATATTTATTTTGTTGCAGGAGTATTTACGACAAACAAAATTAAGAGCAGCAGCAGCAGTCGGAGCACAGGGAGGATATGTAACACACCGTATGCATCCGATTTTGAGGGTAAGTCAATTGAAAGAGACAAACTTACCTAAGATCAATGCTAAAGTTGTTGAATAGTGTTTGCCTGGTGTTTGCAAATTCAGGAATCTAGAGTATTATTGGACCAGTTTATTTACAATAAGAAGCATCATCCAGAATGTGTTCGTGTACTGTGATGATGATGATATGGCAGATGCTGTCACAGAAACACCTTGCAGTATTTGTCGCCAAGGAAAGGCGATTTTGTTTGCACAAAATTAATTGTGGAAATATGATGAAGATAATTGAAATTTATTTTGAAAATTTCATACTTTTACCAATACAATAAGTCTAACAGTTTCCTTGGAACTTATAGTACGGTAAATTGTTAAATTAGAAAATTAAGGTTTGAATTTCCTGCGAACATTATTAGTAAAAGTATTTTTTGGGAGTGTCCGTTATTTTCCGAATCGAGAACGGTAATTGAAAATTAATTTAAAAGAGCACTTTCAAAATTTGACGTCCAATTCGATATTTGACCTTTGATCGTAAGGATGCTATACCTTAAGCATGGTAAAGCATGAAATGTAATATGATGCTGGTTGGGGTTCGAATTTCTCCATGTCTCTTTTTATGAAACCTAGTTCTAGAAACTTTAAACGTATTATTTTTCGGTTTAATTCAACTTACAAGGATTGTACAATACTTGTGTCGAGCAAACAAACAGAAATCTACTTTGTTTGTCACAGGTGTTAAAAACTGAAATACAAAAATCTGTAGCATGCAAAGGGAAATATACGTTCAATATAGCTATAGCATAATATGTTGTCAGTTTAATACGGGGGTTTCGAGGTTAAGACATTTCATATTTTTACGTAGCAATTCTTGAAATACCCCGCCAGTTACAGAAAACATTGCTTTCTTTGTAACTTTGGGGTACCGTTTTTGACAAATTTATATGCATGTGGTTGTTATACGTTTCATAAGGAGTGTCACCTAGCTACTTTAACAATGAACTGATTTTTTATTCATGCGACTTTCAAGTGAGTACTACCATTTACAAAACGCTCAGCTAGAAAAAGAATGCCTTAATAGCACCGCATCAATTAGCAATACAATTGGACACAGCAATAAGCTATAAACAGATTTTGGAATATGTGCACTGGAACGTGAACTTACAATTCGATGTCTCATTTTTATGAGAGAAATGCATATTGTTGATTACATTGATGACTGTTTTTATCAGCAAATCAAAGATTGAATTAGAAGCGGTTAGTGAATTGTGAATTCAATGAAAGATAAATGGTTCATTGGGTTGGCTCTCTTCTATTTACTTTTTATCAATTAATAGCTTAGCTACTGAATAGCTGACAGGCTGTCCTTAGTCTTAGTCTTAGAACCACATTGTAAGCGTAACCAATTGAAATAAAATGAAAACAGTTATGATAGTATTAATCCGATCAACTTCCTCTATAACAAGGTCGCCAGTCTCTACTATAAGCAGAAACGGTTCTTCAGTGTCCCCTACAACGAGGTAAGTAATAAATAAATTTTGGATTTCTATATTTCATTGGACACACGTTGCACATCCCTTGTAAGATTCATTTCAGTTTAAATCTCCATTACCGCTGCAGATTCAACCAAGATTCATCGGGTTGAAGCTAAAATCTCTCTTGTCATCGCGGTCGGATATCTTCATCGACTTACTGAGTTGTAAGATAAAATATATTTTTGCCATTCAGTACACAAAGTTTACTTCATCCTCAAATATAATAGTATAGTATAGTACGACGATGAGAGAATGAAAAGAGAGGGGAGAAGAAAAAATATAAAGAATGTGTGTCCTGATTTTCTTGCAATTCATCATCGCCACCATATCCACATGGCAAACAACTATTGCAAAGAAGAAGCACCAAGAGAAAGCTACTAAAACAGCCACAGCAAAAAGCATATTGAAAGACATTCATTTTTTGCTTGCAATCCTTTCGGCGACGATCGAGACGATGATGTTGATCATCACAAATGTACATGAACAAATGTGCCAACTTCCGTTGAAACAAATAGTAACAATTTCACTTACTTTTATGCTTCGCTACAGCACGCACAATACTAACGCGAATTTTGAAATGCGAATATTATTTAATGTTCGTTTACATACAGGTGTTGTCTACACAAGGATAGAATAGGTGTAATCATGGCATATGAGATTGGAACAAATATTCTTTAACCAGTGCGGATAGATTATTCGAGTACGATACGAAATTCACTAATGAAAACTGCAAAATGAGCATATGAACAAAATATTTTGTAACAGCAGCAATAGCTTCCTTCGAAACGTCTTCAAATATATATTTTTTACTCCTTTAAGTTCGTACAAGGTTCAAGGAGTACAATGCATAAAGGAAGGTAGACACAACAGTAACGACTACAACAAGGAAACCGTGATATAAGACATACCACGAGGTCTTGTTAGTTATGAAAGTGTATTTCCTTTGTAGCAGTGACTAACTCGCAGACTAATGTTATCTATGGTAATCCCAGTTGAGCTGAACAATTCAGAAGATCTGGTTTATCTCTAGAATGATAACTTAGCTTAGTATATGAAGGTTACATTGTGAGGAGATCTATTAATCCGGATAAAATCTTCTTCGATTTTTACTGCCGACAGCCCCTGTACATGTATTTGTAAGGCGCTAATTTACGATTTTTTTACTTTAAGTATCAGTTAGCCCAGAAGGAAGGAGGAGATAAATATAGTTGCTACTTTGCTAAGTTATATAGGTGCCATAATACACACATTTCTAATAGAAATTATTAAAAATATTTTAATTAATCGTTTGGAAATACTATAATTTTTGCACTAAATGGCACGTTTCATTTAACGCAGTTAGCAACGTAGCTATCACCATCAAAACACAATTTAGTGGGGAATTTGCCGTTCCTACATTTCCATTTTAGACTTCGGTGGAGCACCAGCCTAGCTAAGATTGGGTCACAGCACCGGTTTATATACGGGGCAACAGGATACTTGGTGCCCCGCCCCATTTTGAACCAGTCTTCGTAATAATTTTCATTGGCAAGCTACTTCATGAAAGTATGTGGTATGTATTGTATATCATGTTTTCTGGTGTTACCAACCACCGTTAATACTCCATTCCCTGCATTATTATAGCAATATATAGTTTAGCTATTAAGGTAGCCCAACAGTATGGTTGTTTTGGTTGTTGTGGTGGACCACCTTAACGTCACATAGTTGAACTCTATACCACCATCATATACCTTCGTGTGTGTCGTATAATAGCATCCCATCAACGTGTCAATGGAAAATTGGATAAATCCAATTTCGTCAAAGCTGTTGTATTACTTATCGTCATCATCCATGCAATAAGTTTGGAACAGTGAACAGTAAATAATGACGATGCTTTTTCTTTTTCATTCCTTCTTCCCATTTTTACATCCACACACTGCTCCCGCAGATCATCCCCGAAGCTCGCGGGTAATACTAGCATCATCAGTACCGCAGTACCATGCACAAGACTCAGGTAACAAATCAACGACAAAGACTCATCCAATGATCGAAGTTTAACCTTCCACCCTGCAACACTAGCTACAGCTTTCTCTCTTGTCAGAGAGAAAGCATTCCCGGTTATAATCAAATCAGAGATGCTACTACTGCACCACCTTCACAGCTTCGGCTTTTGAATATTGGCTGTAAGATATGGCCATAAAAATTCGACAGGGAACGGGGAACTGTAGAAACACAATTAAATATTGGCCATTACACACCAACTGAAAAATGAACTAGGTTGAAGGATAGACAGTTTCACAAAACCAGTCAGTCAGCTAGATAGTATATAAAGCAGTAACAATAGTGCATGCAAGTACCCTAAAAACCTCCTCTCGAACTAAAAAAGGATTTTGCTGTGACATTGGACTTGGACGAGGATGCCGACGATTTCTACATGGTTATCATGATGCTACTTTCTTTTGTATAATAACAAAAATCTACTGCGACGTGGAAAGTGATAGAACAAGTAGTAGAATACACCCAAGATACAAACTGATTAAAATGGAGGGAAGTTGGTGCATAAGTACCTAGATTCCTATCTTTTATTACGGGGTTACACAATAGACCACCATCAATCCCTCGTAACATGGAGCATGAAAGCCTGAAAGTAGACTAGAAGCTGGAGAAATTTCGGTTTAGACACAAGAACACCTCACACGTATGTAAGGAAGAGGGAACAGTGTGCATTGCCAAACCAAGTGCTACAGAAACGCGTTGTAATGTACATTTGTGGATAGTTTGTCATTGTAGCGGGACTTGGACAGTAAAACTCTCAGAGATGTGGTGATTGAGTAGACAGTAAAGTTTGCATTCTCAATGGTGCTATAAATACGGGGGAACAAAGTAAAAATGATTACAATTACAAGTCGGACTTTTTAAACTGTTTACTACCACTGTTCTTACACAACACATTTTCCCGCTGCCATAATGTAAGCATTGGCGTTAATTTTTACTTTTAACTAAATCGCTAAAAGTAGTACGAGTCATTGGTGAATTGTTACAACTAAAAATGTGCTGTAGCATTTGGTTTATTGTCTTTCACAATGTTACGCCAAATCCTCGTATTCCATTGAATTGATTTTATCCTTAGTTAGTCATGTAAATAGAAACTTGAGCAAGTAGAAGAAGTTGGGATGTTGGGAAGCGTGATAACAATTGCAATCGGTTTTGGGTGATGTTCTTCATGCATTACGCCCTAGGTATCAAATCGGCGATACTATGTTACCAAAAATCCAGTCAGTGCGAGTAGTGGTTATACATTTCAATACAGATAGTGTGGTTTTTAATATTTAAAAATACTACCTATCAAATCCTTTACCTTTAAGCACTCTTTAAAAAAGTAAAAGTTATTATGTAATGTCCGAGTACGAGTAGTAATAAACGTACGTGGTACAAGGAAACTGAAACAAGAAACAGTCGACATAAAATATCACATATCACGGCTAAAGCAAATAAATGGCAGTGTCATCGGGGTTTTACTGCAGTTTACTTTTTGCAAAACCTTGAAATTATTGACTCGCACATTAAAAAAAGGCTGACGCTATCTCGGAGCTTTATTGGAATGTTAGCAGAGATCCGTTCTTACACCACAAGGTTTACGTTTCCTTAATATTTGTATATGCTGCTTACTCGAGTAAAGTTGCACTTTCACGTTACCCCAGAGTGGTTACTTGCTAGTTTCTTCCAGGCTCCAGCGTGGGGCATGTACGAAAAACATGGATCTTTTATGTAACTGTAACGAACAAATATGTATGAACGAGGCTTAGCATAACTGTTTTGCAACCATACACTGATGGCATTTTCAGGCGCTTTTGCTTTATTTAAAAAATTAAAACGTGTTTTCTTTTAAATACATATTGTAATCCCCTTTAATTTCGATGGGCTTTCCACAAAATGCATGGCCATTTACCTACAATCGTTTCTTCACGAGGACATTTCCATTTCCTTGGTATTTTACACAATTGCATACCATTCTAAAAAAAGCAATGTTTCCCGTTACGTTTTATGGATTTCAAATATAAACCTTCCTAATCCAACCTCTCTTTATTTTACGATTTAAAATTTACATCACGTATTTCATATTTGAAGGACGGTACATACATAGTATCTGTCATATTCCAGGGATCGTGGATCAACCAATAGATGCAGGAAAGGGTATTTCACATGATTCTTCTTACGACACCATTTGATGCTTGCTTCTGACTCAGGACTGCCACTCTGGATCGTGACGGAAGGGTTAAGGGTTAAAACCACACATAACCCTCATTTTCGTTGTGTTGCCGTGGCCGAGCGTTGCATCGGCCGATGAAACACTTAAGCCTTTAATAAGGGTCACTTTAA